>CAUYRH010125977.1:0-29058 GCA_963574655.1 Perodicticus potto
CTTCATACAGTAACTAAGAAAATGCCATGAAGGCTGTGTTAAACAGTTTGATGAAAAGATCTCAGATTGTGTGTGAGACCTGCATATTGTACCCCTTGACTGCACTAATGTACGCAGCTATGATTTAATAATTAAAAAAAACAAAAAAGAGAGAGAGAGAGAGAGGCTTAGGGAGGCAATGAGAAAACACACCCAATTGACACCTGACTCAATAGAGGGCCAGATTTTTTTAAAAAGACAAATTTATCCCTCAAGCAGCCCCAGACATCCAAAGAAAACTTCAGAAATTGGCTATAGCCCCAGACCATAACCTGGAGAATCTTCTTAGAATGGCCACTACGGTCTTTTGTAACCGAGATCTGGAGAGAAAGGAGGAAAAAGTTCCATCCTTCTAATCTCGCCTCAAAGTGGGCTTATTTTTGAAGTCAAAGCTGCTTACTTTGGGATTTGACATTTTCTACTGTAACTGTTTAAGTCAAGTATGTTAAGCATCCTTGCTGATAAGCGAGAAGGGCGTTTCCATTCCCTTGGGGTTCTGTGTTTACACGAGGGTCTGGGAGGCAGGGGGATGCCTCGGAATGTGTAAGGAAGTGTATTCCAGTGTATTTTGCAGCAGTGCAGGGGCGCCTGGTGTGATGCAGCCGTCACCAGCAAGTCACAGGTATCAGAGACTCCGTCACGTCTGCAGCTCATCACAAAACAAGCCGCTGCAGGTGGAACACTGGCCCGCATTCTTGGCACTTCGTTTCACAGGAAGGGTTTGCCTGGCAGCACTGGCTGCTGCAGTGACATTGTGCTCCTCCCTGGTGGCTCCATCTGAGAGCTCTGAGCACCTTTGGAACAATAATTACCCACATTTCCATGTGGCCTTTGCTGTTAAATAAATGAAGCACCATCAGTTCTGAGCTCTCGGCATGCTGACAGCTTGCACAGGGCCACATGGTGGTTAGAGACAGACCAAGGAGGACCAAGGACTTCAATGTCCAGCCCCTCATCCAACTCACGTTAAATGGGATTGTTTTAATTCTATTTGTAAATACATCTTCTAGTAACATACTGAGAATAGACGATTCGTTGAATTTTAGTCTTGAATGGTGAAGAGACGGAGAAGCCAAGATGAAGTGGAGGGGGAGGGGAAGCAGGATGCAGCCTGGGTGAGTCTGTTCTCGTCTCTGCTCTGAGCACGGCATTTTAGGACTCAGTCGCACTCCCAGAGCAGGTGCACGGAGCACGCTGGCTCTGGACTCTGGGCCGGCCCGTCACTCCCAAGGCAGCTCCAGCAGTGTTGATCCCTCGCCGCTCCTCACCTGCGGCCCGAGTTCTCCTCAGCCTGAGGGGCTACCGCTAGGGGGCCTGCTGGGACAGAAGTCAGAATAATTCACCCTAAATTTGGGATTAACTTAGGATCTTTGATAAAGAGGTCACTACTTAGATCTTTGGAGGAGCTTAGCAAATGTAAATTGAATACAAGGATAGAAGAAAAAGAGGGAAGAAGGAAAGAAGGGAGGGAGGGAGGAAAGAGGGAAAAAAAGAAGAAAGGAGAGCTGGGGACTAGCAGGGTAGCGAGTGTTTAAGAAGCCCCGTTGGGTAAATTTGCATTTATCCCTGAGATGCAGGATTGTCCAGCAGATGCGAATCAGTAAGTGTGACACACCACATCAACAGAATGGAGGACAAACATTATCTGATCGTCTCAATAGATGCAGAAAAAGCATTTGGCAACGTTCAACATCCTGGTAGAGTGCCCTGGCATCATAGTTCACAGCAACATCAATCTTCTGGGCTCAAGCAATCCTCTTGCCTCAGCTTCCTGAGTAGCTGAGACTACAAAACCCAGCTATTTTTAGAGATGAGGTCTGACTCTGGTTCAAGTTCAGGCTGGTCTCGAACCCGTGACCTCAGGCAATTCACCAGCCTTGGCCTCCCAGAGTGCTGGGCTTACAGGCGTAAGCCACCACGCACGGCCTTGCCCAAGCATTTCAATTACATTTCACTCAGTCATAAGAAAGGGGCATCCCATAATATCCCAGCCAAGCTCAATATCTGAGTTTATTTAATCTATGGCCAATTTAACCAGTATTTCCTAAAACCAGGTAACTTCTGCATAATTTAAGTTGAGGAATAATAGCCCAGCAGAATTCAAAATAATGAGGAGGACCCAAGGTCAGTCTCAGTGCTGGATTTTGTGCTTATTTACTTGAAAATAAAGAAATCTTATTTCAGTGTCAGGACAAGAGCTAAAAATGCAAATACACACACGCACACACACACACACACACATTATAAATTAGCACGTGGTACATTAGTTTACAATGGCATTGTATTTTTCTGTCCTAAGGAGCTACTCAAAAGAGGCCCAATATTCAAAGGTTTAATCATCCTCTGATAAGTAAAGCCTCCTTAGAATCAACTGGTAGCAGTAGAGACAGGTCAGTAGAGACAGGTCACAATAGCACACCGGTATTTAACTTTTTCATCAGTATTTTTTTCTCTTTCTTTAAATTTCACAAGAAAGGACCACCCCAAATTACCTAAATTATATGTAGTGTACATCCCACTGACACAAAAATGTGGTCTACAGGGTGCCCCAAAAGTTTCCCCTAAAGTTGCCGTACGCAGGAAAAATGGGAACCATCCTCCCTCAGTGATTCACATACTCAGTGAGGATGAGAATCTCGGGGGCATCTGAGGCCCGCGCTGCAGTGGAGACCGAGGGGCGGGAAAGGTGTGGGGTGCGGTCGGTCCTGGGCAGCTCTTAGAGAATGTGTCACCATCACACTCGCTTTGCAGATGAGGAAACTGAGGCCTGGAGCAGGGGACGCACTTTCCCAGGGCCGCACAGCAGGTCAGCAGCATCGCTGGACCTCAGATCCAACAGGTCTCACTCCAGGACCTTCGTGCCTTGTTACAAGGTCACCTCATCTCCAAAGTCACCATGGGAAGAGGGGAAAGTGCACGTTGGCCAAGTGCCAAGTAAGAACACCACAAGTCACAGGCTGACAGAGAAAACTCGGCATTTTGGACTCTATTATCCCTTCTCAGTTCCCTAGGAGGGGGCTGGCATTTGTCACCAACAGGGTCCCAATGTGCAAGTTACTAAATGGACAGGCTCCCCACTCTGACCATCTCCTTCAGCTGAACTAATTCTTGCAGACCAGACATTTTCATGTTCCAGCAGGCCTGGGTCTTCGTGGTGACCACCTTGTGGGTTGACCAGCATGTTACGGTCCTCGGACGGTCACGTTACAGAGGATCTTCTGTGTGTGTGTGTTGCACACACATATATGTGAATCACCAGGCGTACTGTTTTACAATGTACTTTTGTAACCACATTATATTATGAATACATTTTGCTGGGTGTATTTTTGTAAAATCATTTTAGATGAATGCAGTGGTTTTGATTATGTAAAGTTGTGACTTTAAAAAATTTCCTCAAATAATTGATGCATCTTCCTTTGAAGAGGATCCACATTCTCCTCCCCTGGCTTGTGGGATGGACTTAGTGAATCATTTCCAATGAATAGAGTGTGTTAAAAATGAAGGTCTTGCCTTTCAAGGCTGGACGCTATACAGCTATGAAACTCTTTCCCCTTGTGGTCACTGGCTCTCCAACTTTCTCTGCCTCTGTCTCTCTCTGTCTCTGTGTCTCTCTGCCCCTCTCTCTCTCTCTCTCTCTCTGCCTCTCTTGTGCTCAGATCACTGTCTTGGCAAAACCATAAGGGCACTCACATAGCCCTGTGGAGATTCCACGTGGCCACCTGACCACCAGGGCCAGCCCGTCAGGGGTGTGAGTGAGCCACTGTGTTAGTGATTCCACCCACCCCAGGAGAGCCCTCTAGTGACACAGGCCCATTTGGCATCTTGGTGGCAACTTCACAAGGGAACCTGAACCTAAACCTTGCAGGTAAACTCACCCCAAAAACCGTGTGCAGAGTAAATGTCAAATGTTTAAGTTGATAACCCTTGAGATAATTATTTACACAGCAACAAATAATGGATACAAATAGATATGCTATGATTTACATGTATTTAACCAATCTACTATTGTTAGACATTTAAATTTTTTCAGCTTTTTTCTAGTGCCAAAAGCACGGATGTGAAAAGCTTTGATTACGTAAATAGTCACATCCTTGAACAGATTTCCAAAGAAAACTTGCTGGATGAAATGTTTTGCATATTTATTAGGTTTTTTGGGTGGTTGTTCCTATATCCCTCCCTAGAGTTTCCAGCATCTTACGCTCCCAAGGGGGAGGTACTAGAGTGAGTGTTCTCTCGCTGCCTGGCTCTGGTGGCAGAAAAGCCTCAAAGACGCCTGTGCCCCAGACCCCAGAACCCCTGAACGTGTCACCTTGCAGGGCACAAGGCACTTTGCAGATGTGGTTAAGTGAAGGACTTTAAGATGGGAGGATGTCCTGGATTAAACTCCATCTGGGTGGGCCCAGGGTCATCACAAGGTCCCTAAAATCAGGAGGAGACAGAGGAAGTCAGGGTCACACCACGAGAGGGCTTGGGGCATCGCCACCGGCTGTGAAGACAAAAGAAGAGGCTGTGAGTCTAGAAATGTGGGGTCTTCGCATGCTGGAAAATTAAAGGAAACAGGCTCTCTTATGGAGCCCCCCATATCTGGCCTAGACTAAGGTGGAAAAATACCAGTTAACTCCTGGCAAATTTCTGGGCCCCAAGCCCTCAACAAAATGGAGTAAGTCTGGTTCACTCCCAAGATAGATGGGAAAGTGCTTACTAACCTCTTTCTTGACTAACTCCCCTGAGAAATGGAATGGGAAGTAGCAACTGTCCCCGGACTGACCTTTGAGAAGTACCAGGTGGGGAAAGTACTGAAACAAAGACGTGTGACTGACTAACTGCAAAATTCTGCTCCTGGACAATACTTGCTAACCTACCCGGATGCACCTGGGCAGCCTGTGTGCCAACCAGGAGGCAGACCGAGCCTTAAAAACCCAACCCCTTAAGCACTCGGGGAAGCTCTCAGAAACCCCATGTTGGGAGACTGAGGTAGTTGCCGCTCAGCTCTTCACTATAAGGACTTGCCCATGAATTCGACTTGTTTGGTGGTGTGGTCTTCGGGGAACTTCTGGGCATAGCACCAGAAGGAACCCTGTTCTGCTGACACCCCAACTTCTGACTTTAGTGAGATCAGACTTCTGGTCTCCAGAACTGGAAAAATACAGATTTATGTCATTTTAAGCTACCAAGTTCAAGGTAATTTGTTATAGCAGCCACACAATATTGACACTCACCAGAATGTTTCAGATTTTTCCTTTCATGTTCAATGTTGATAAGCAAAAAGGAGCTAGTTTCATCTATCCAGGCTTACAGGCTATCTGGGTTGTTGGAACCTTCTCTGCCCACGAGGTTTCTAAGCTCCTTCTGCCTCATACACAGCTCAGCCCTCCCTCCACGGTGCCTTTTCCCTGTAGTAACATCTCTATGACCTTATTAAAGTTTTCGGTGTTTGTTGTTTGGATTTTTAAAGGTTAGCTCCACTCTATGGCTCCTTGTCCATGAGTCGCTGTTGTAGTGAATAAGTCAGGATTTAAAATCAGGCTTTGCCCTGAATAAAGCTGCATTGAAAGTGGGTAAAACCTGCACGCCCTCCCTAACACTGCCACCTCACAGCTTTGTTCTATTGTGGGCACAGCCTGGGCGCCCTCCAGACTGCCTGGGGTCAGCAGGGGAGACACAGGTGGATGTGCTCACACCCCCAGCCAGAGGGACACAGGCCATGCCCATCACAGGGCGGCGTCAAGGGCACTAATAGGACAGCACATCTTTAAAGGACACTCGTATCTGACCTCTAAAATTGATACTTAGTGTTGGGGAAACACAAAAGCTGGGATCTCTTATTGCCCTGTGATGTTTTCAGGGACACAGGCTGTTGGGGCTGGGCTGGGGAAAACCTCTCTGTACTCTGGCATGGCTGCAGTTACTCATTATTGCCTGTTTCCCTCACTCCCCTGTTTCCATATGTACCTCTTCTTCCAGCTTACATGAACCACACACCTGGTTTGACTAAATGGCCGTAGAACTTTGAGCGTTGGATGCCGCTCATGTCCAACAGTTGTTACTGCTCTCAAAGTACCTATGCTCTGAGAAGGATTTTATTGGCAATTCTTCTGCAACCAAGTCTATATTTCTCTTGATAAGAGCTTCAGAATGACCTTTATTTTATAGTAGCCTGGGTTCAATTTTAATTAGGCTGTAAGTGGTAAATATTTGCTAATAGAGTTTGGAGTGAATACTTAATCAGGAGAAGACCGCCTTGTGCTGACAATTTATGTGAACGAACTCATAGATCAGATCCAACAAAGGTTTGGTGGAAGCACTGCTTTCTAAGCTAATTGCTAAAAATTTAAGATCTCTTCAAACCTGCTGTTTAGAAAAAATAGTCTGACTTTTCTCTAAAAATTTATTCCCATTTCAATAGTGTTTGTAAAGAAGATAGTCTTTCTATTTGGTGGCATTAGTCCAAACAACTGCCCTGTTGGAACACAATAAGCAAGTTTGATCTAGACAGAGTCTGAATCTCATCTTCTTGTGGTCATTGAATGCATTTCCCAACTGCAGGAAAATTATTTAAGAGAAGCCTGGCTTTATTTTATTCTTCTAGTAGATAAAAGTGCCACGTACTGGAAGTCCAATTATTTTCTCTAACAGCTTTATGGAGATCTAATTTGCATACCATAAAATTCACCCATTTTAATTGGCCGATTCAATGATTTTTTAGTAAATTTACAAAGTTGTGAAACCATTTCCACCATCCAAATTTAGAGTCACGAAAAAATCCCGTGGCTCATTTGCAGTCACTCCCTGTCCCCACCCAACCTCGCATGCAACCATAAATCTATTTTCTGTCTCCAGAGATTCGCCTTTTCTCGGGTATTTCATATAAAGGGAATCCTGTTCGACTGGCTCTTTTGTGACTGGCCATGGCCATGAGCTAATGTTCCAGGCCCCTCAGGCCATGGCCCGAATCAACAGTTTGCCCTCTTACAGCTGGACAAGTCCTGCCACCGGGCCCCCGCCCTTTGCTTTCACCCAATGCCTATTGATGGACGTCTGGTCTGTTTCCACATTGTGGCTATTTTGCAGAAAGCTGCTATGAGCATTTGCATGCAAATCTTTGCATGAACACATATTTTTATTTCTCTTGGGTAGATTCCTTGCTTTAGAATTGGTAGATTTTATGCTACATTTATGTTTAATTTTTATGAACAATTTATATGCCAATGGGAATATAAATTGTACTGCCAGACTACTTTCCAAAGTGTCAGTATGATTTATATTCCCTTCAGTAATGTATGAAGGGTTCACGTTTCTCTGGATCCTCACCAGTATTTGTTATTGTCTGTGTTTTTTTTTTTGTTGTTGTTGTTGTTATAGTTGCCTTGGTGGGTAGGAAGTGATTTCTCATCGTGGTGTTAATTTTTATTTCTTTAATGACTAATGATGTTGGTTACTTTCACATGTGCTTATTACCCACGTATGCATCTTGTTTGTTGAAACGTGCATTCAATTACATCTACATGGCTTTAGACGTGAGTCACTTTAGTATCATAGCATATCCCCCAGAGCCTTAAAACACATTTGGCTCTGCCTGCGTGAGAACTCAAGTGTGTGGCGTGATCGCCTGTTTGCTGTGTGACTTCACGTGAGCATCTTCTGCGTGCTCCGTACTCAACTTCTTGCTTTGAGACATTCCAAAAATCAATCCTGAAGGTCTTGAAGATGTCTTAGAAATAACTTCATCATAGCACAAATGATTTGCTAATGTTGAATGTTATCAGGCACAATCAGACCAGGTTCTGGTGGGTCAAAGGAAAACAGAACCTCTTCCATCCTGACAGGCCGACTGGAGGAGGCAGCACGAGGGCTTTGTAGAAAGAAGTTCAGAAGCAAGGAAAAGCAGGCCGGGGCCGGGGGCTCACGCCTGTAATCCTAACACTGGGGAGGCTGAGGCAGGAGGATCTCTTGAGCTCAGGAGTTTAAGACCTGCCTAAGCAAGAGCGAGAGCCCATCTTACCTGTAGTCCCAGCTACTCGGAAGGCTGAGGCAGGAGGATCCCTTGAGCCCAGGAGTTTAAGGCTGCAGTGAGCTATGATGGTACCACAGCACTCTAGTGGGGACAACAGAGCGAGATTCTGTCTCTAACTAAATAAATAAATACGGTGTGGAAAGGCCGGTGAAGGAAAGCACAGAGGGGAGAGCGCAGTGCCTGTGAAGACGAGTGAACACTGGGGTCTGGCCACGCTGCGGAAGACACGCGGGGAGAGGTCAGGGGGGCAATGCAGCCGCTGAGGACTTTGTAATGTACACAAAGCAGCCTGTATTTTATTGACTTGTGTGACTTTCTGGAAGGTTCTTCTGCAGTTTCTCTGTGAGTGGTACTGGAGAAGGAGATGCGGCAGATTGGAGGGAAAGCCACAGCTAAGAAGGCTCCGGAAGGCCAGATGGGACAGTCACAGAGAATGGGCCAGAGGGGCAGCTGTCAGACCAACAGGACCAGCAACTGGCGGACTGCAGAATCAACTGACGGGAAGAGCAAGAGGCCCTGAGTCTCCAGCGGTCTGTGAGGGGTGCCAGGAGGAGGGGCCAGCAGTGGGTCCCCGAAAGGCGGCAGGAGCAGGGGTGAGTCAGGGCCGAGCTCCTGGCCGTCAGCTGTGGAACCGTCGGGCAGGGCACAGCTGAGACCACGAAGCTGGACAGGATGCCTGGACTCCAGCCCGCCAGGACCTCTCCTCCCCGAGGGGCACGACCTCACTGGTGCCAGGCACTCTGGGCACTTTCCGTTGGTCCTAACCTCTGGGCACGATCCCAGTTTTCAGGGTGCAAACACCCTCCCCCACTCCGGTTCTTGGGGTTTCATGATAACCCTTAAGATCTCAGGGACCCTTCCCACTCCCTGTCCTCAGATTTCCACACCCTCGTGCCCTAACCGCCCCCACCTCCTCGGGCTCCAGCCCCACTGCATGCTCCCCACACCTTGGCATTTCTTATCCTACACATTTTATTCTGTTCATGACAGTTTTTCTGTCACATAACCTCTGAGCATCCCCTGGGTCTGAGAAATGAAACAAATCTCTCTGGTCTGTCAGGGTCTGAAATATCCACATCTGCCTTGACGTATTTGTTGTCACTCGCTCTTGGTGACAATGAGCACTTACCAATAAAAAGCACACATGTGCATGTGTGTACGTAACATAGACAGGTGTACGCTGATGTCTCTGCTGCGTGTCAAGAACTGTGCTCACTTCTGCCAGAAATACGGGCTCTGTCATTCCCAGGAAGACACAGGGGGTGGATGTACCTCTCATTCATCCATGAAAACGGTGTGGGTGTATGTGCGTGTGGTGTGTGCTGTGTGAGTACACACACGTGAATAACACCACATGGCCAGGAGACCGGACCCTCCGTTCCCTGCCTGGCTGTCCCTCACTGAGGTTGATGCTGGACTCCAGGGAGGAACATGGTGTGATTTCATCCTCAGGGAAACCCTGACAGATGTGGGGGAACAGCTTCAGGATGTCGCTCTGGCCGGTCCCCTTCACCCGTCCGGCCGGTGATGCCGCTCTGGGAACACAGAGCTGGTTTCTTCTTGGTCCTGAGTTTCTCCGACCTTCATTCACTCCAGGCAGCTCCGTCAGGGTTTACCATTCAGGTTAGATGACGTTTGTAGGAGAAGCCTCACGGCCCCGCCAACGCCCCCTGCACCTGCCGTGCAGCTCCCTACGCTCATGACCAGACTCACTATCTGATCAGGTCCCGGGGCGCCCTTGTTCTCTGGGGTACGCATTTTAAGTCAAGTATCTCTGCCAACTTGGGTATTCAATGTTAACATGCTAAAAATAATGGCAGAATTACGCCAAGGAGTAGGAGGGCTGGGACGGGAGCCCCTCCTCTCACGCCTGACCCCGACTCCCTCCGGGCCCCATGGCCATGATTCCAGCCGTAGCTGAGCGACGGTGACTTGGGGCATCCCTGGACCAGCTCTGCAGAGATGGGGCTGACACAAGCCCCACACCGTGGGAGCTGAGCCAGACTCTGAAACGGCCCCGTCCTCATCCACCCAGCCTCTTCTGAACCTGAGCTGTGCCCAGCCTGGTCCGGCACCTCCAGGGGCCATTGGAGGAGATGATCTCCTGACCTTTGCCGGCTCACGTAACAGGCCTGTGAACCCTTCGGAGCACAGGCCTGCGTGTGTATTTGTATGTGTCTGTGTGTGTGTGTGTGTCCCAGTGTGTGTCTGTGTGTATTTGTGTCTGCCTGTGTCTGTCTGCGTGTGAGTCTACTTGTGTCTGTGTGTCTGTGTGTTCCTACGTGTGTGTCTGCATGTGTCGGTGTGTCTGTGTACATCTGTGTGTGTCTGTGTGTGTCTGTGTGTTTCTGTATGGTGTCTGTGTGTCTCTGTATGTCTGTGTCTCTCTGTGTGTCTGTGTGCATCTGAGTATGTCTCTGTTTGTCTGTGTGTCTGTGTGTGTTTCTGTATGGTGTCTGTGTGTCTCTATGTGTCTGTGTGTCTGCATGTCTGTGTGTGTTTCTGTATGGTGTCTGTGTGTCTCTGTGTGTCTGTGTGTCTGCGTGTCTGTGTGTGTTTCTGTATGGTGTCTGTTTGTCTCTGTATGTCTGTGTCTCTCTGTGTGTCTGTGTGTGTCTGCGTGTCTGTGTGTGTTTCTGTATGGTGTCTGTGTCTCTCTGTGTGTCTGTGTCTCTCTGTGTGTCTGTGTGCATCTGAGTGTGTCTCTGTTTGTCTGTATGGTGTCTCTCTGTGTGTCTGTGTGTCTGTGTGTGTTTCTGTATGGTGTCTGTGTGTCTCTGTGTGTCTGTGTCTCTCTGTGTGTCTGCGTGCGTCTGAGTGTGTCTCTGTTTGTCTGTGTGTCTGTGTGTGTCTGTATGGTGTCTGTGTGTCTCTGTGTGTCTGTGTCTCTCTGTGTGTCTGTGTGTCTGTGTGTGTTTCTGTATGGTGTCTGTTTGTCTCTGTATGTCTGTGTCTCTCTGTGTGTCTGAGTGCGTCTGAGTGTGCACAGTACAGGAGCCTGCTAGCTTTTGGATCCACTGACATGTGAAAGGAGATTGCTGTAGGTAGAGACCTTGGTCATGAGCACAGTAGCTGTTGAGACCCATGTAATTCCCAGGAATAAGGTTTACAAGGCCACTGAGTACACAGTTTCTAGAATAGAATAAAGCAAAGTCTTCTAGCCAATGGGTCACGGTCCTTCCTTACCAAAGCCTCAACTTTAGGCATATCTGCAGAATTCAGAATTACAGGAATCTATAAATGACTTCAGCATAAATCTTTTCTGAAGGATTACCTCTGAATTTCTGGCATTTAAAAGAGACTGATCACACACACACAAAAAAATGTGTTGCATGTGAGCCAGGCTTTTTAACACATTTGAGTGCTTAAGACAAAAATAACACTCACTCCCCCTTGCAATCTTAACTGCAGAAAGGTAGATATTTTCAAATGCAAACAAAATAAAATAAGAAACTGTGAAATTTACTGTGAGTGTATCTGAGGGAACCCTGTTACTGCCTAGACTTTAAAATACCAGCTTCAAACAGCAGAAAACCCTCGTGCCAGTGAATTTTATCTAAATGCGTGGAGCTGGAAGAATCATGGTCGTCCTCTAATAAAATTTTAAATCAGATGATTAACATAGCCAAGGACTGAGTTAGATTAATTAATTTGGCTAATTTGAAGTAATCTGGCATTTTGACTGCATAACATAGTCTCAACCCAGTGACAGAAGACGGGCTCCGAAAGCTCCTTCCCCACGTGGTTCAGTCTGGGAATCACTTCAATTTCATGTTGATCTTATTAGTAATTCCAAGCACAGGAGGAAGGAGGAGCAACCCCCATTTCCTCAGCTCTTGGTCAATGAGGAGCAACCCCATTTTCCTCAGCTCTTGTACCCGTGTGGACCTCAGCGCTCTCCGGACGCTCACGGGGGCTGGATGGGCTTCCACAGTGGACAATAACAGATAATAACGGATAGTGGGGTGGTTGGCACAGCTGCCGTCCCCGGGGGAGCCAGCGGCTGGTGACTCCGAGGACGGGAGCCTCCCATTGCTCTCCTCCTCCAGCGCTATTCCCGCCTGGACACAGGCAGTGAAGCTGGTTTATGAGCACCTCGGAGGGAGGGTTTCCTGCCTCCTCTGTCTCTCCAGGAAAAGCTGCATGGAGGCCTGCAGTGACCGGAGACGAAGGTAGTGGATGGGCCCGGCGGCCCGCAGGGTGCGAGGGATGGACCACATGCCCAGGGTCTCCCCAGACTCACTTCCCATCTCCAGGGAAGGCTGGAGTGAAGGGAGGTGGTGATTACTAAAGGAAGAAAAACGGGCCGTAAATGTCGGTCCGTTGCAATGTACACAAGAAGGTAGGGATGTTGCCAAAGGGTGAGGTGACAGGCCTTGTTGTGCAGGAAACCAGGGGAGGCTGCCTGGGGACTGTCATTTCCCAGAAGTGGGGGGGAAATGGCATTTGGGGACAGTCACGCAGAGGTTTGATGGGAGGACGACGGTGTCATCTGACTCCCCTGAGGGTAAAGCCTGGGCCTGTGCGCTCAGATTCTTGGTGGCTGCTGTCTGTTCTTCCTCCCTCTGGGGTGAGGAGGGCACGAGGGTCTCCTACCTGCAATGAGGGTCTTACGGCCTGTTTTCCCTGGAGGAGGGTCGTGGAATTTGTCATGGCAGCCTACAGGGGAGAAAGGTAGGAGGGCCCAAAGAGGCCCTTCCTTCTCCACTGCCCCTTTGGTTCCCGAGGGGCCATGTTGGAGCACAGCCGATGGAATCCGAGACGGGCTGTTGGGAAATCCAGCCATCCTCTGAGGTCGGAGATCGTCTATTCCACCACGTGCATTACCACAACCTACCAGTTTCTGCCCCATATTGCAAAGTCTATGAAGCAGAAGCAGCACCTCAGACTTAAAACAGAGAAACAAGCCCTCAGCACTGAACTACAGCAGGCACGCCGAGCCCCCTTCTTAACACTTGCATCTGTTTTAAACAAGAATCAGGGCTACGCCCTGCATCAATGCATCTTAACAGTTTTGTTGCCTGCATTTTTATTAGAAATTATTTTTTTTTAAAATTTGGGGAAAAAGCCAGAGACACACACACAGGTGTACCATGATACACACACTTGCGTGAGTCCCGAAATCCATTTTTTATGAATTGTGTTTCTTTCCTAGACTGCCTCGTGCAGGGAATACCACTGTGACGCCTGGTCCCTCCACCTCCCAGAATTGGGTTAAAGGAAATGTGCTGGTTCACACTGACAGAGAACTATGAGCCTCTGTGGCTGTCCCATCCCACCCAACTGCCCCCATGGGCCCCAAAGCCCTGAGGCGTCCCCAGTGCTCTGACAACTACCGACCGGAGGCTGTGGACCTGCTGCCATGAGGAGGGTGGTGGCGAAAGCCATGGGCCCGTCTGGGTGTATGGTGTCTGTACACGCCGGATTTCCCCCGTGGGTCCTGAGGAGTGTCCGAGTCCCACGGTGCCTGCTATGATGCTGCATCTCTCTCTGACCGTCCCCTGCCCTCCCATCTCCTGCCCAAGGTGGGATTCTAATCTGATCATGAATCAAAAACCCTCATCCCAGAGGCTCCTGCCCTGTGCCCTGGGGCGAGGATGCAGCACAGAGGGGCTGGGAAGCATCTGAGCAGAAGGCCTTTCTGGGCTGAGATCATGCACTTTCCATCCAAGCACATTTCTATGCAATTGGCAATCACATCTCTCAGAGATGGAGCCTGCAAAGGGCCCGAGAGGAACACGGAGGTTCCTGGCTGGTGGAAGCTCCGTGCCCCTTCCCTCCCCTCGCACTGGGTGTCTCCTCATCTGCGTCCTTTCTAAAATCATTACACAATTTAGTAAATGTGTTTCTCTGAGTTCTGAGAAGCGCTCCATCAAACTAATGGAACCCAAGGAGGAAGGGATCATGGAAACCCAAGCTGGAGCCCTAGACTCGAGACTGTTGTCTGGGGATGGGGGGGTTAGGGTCAGAGCCCCCCCTGGTAGAATCTGACACCATCTCTGGGTAAAAAGCCTTAGAAACGAATTCGAGGGCACCAGCTGGGGCGTGGTCACCAACATCCTGTGTCAATCGTTGGTTGCTGTGGATTTTTGAGGAAGCCATGGATGGAAAAGTGTTTTTTCCCAAAGCACCATCTAGTCACTAGCTAGGTGAGACACCAGGAGTCCCTGGAGACCTGCGGCCCAAGCAAGGAAACAAGAGAAAGAACCAGGCCTTCTCCTGTAGAACCGAGCTGTGGGTGCAGCAGAGAGGGCGCCTGCCTCCCAGCGGGAGGTTAAACAGCAAGACCACCCTTTGTTACCCCAGAGGGAGGCCTCTTCTGAAGGGTGTCCTGGATTAAATAACAAAGTCCTCCTTTTATCAACAAGGCTTCAGCTAACGTTATTGCTGCTGGCAATTTACAATCCTTTGAACTTAAATTAAAACTTTGATACCTATTGCTTTTTATGAAAAAGCCTCCATATAAAACATAATTACTGTAATGAAGAATGAAGACACATTGCTTCTCCCGGGGGATCTACGGCAACTATTTCATTCAATTTGCTGAGGAATGTCAGGATGAAATGACAGGGGCAACCCTGAAGAGAAAGGCACCAGAGATAATTCTCAAGAAGAGTAGATGAAACAGTGTGGGAGGGAGGCAATTACCTGCCCAGTTAAGAGCTGCAGATTCCTGAGACCAAGTCTGGTGCTATCCATCAGGAGACTCCACGTCCATCAAGAACATCTTCCCATGGGTGAGGGTCTCATAATAAAATAATAATTTGCGGTGGCACCTGTGGCTCAAATGAGTAGGGTGCCAGCCTCAGACGTGCAGCCAAAAAAATAAACTGCGAAAAAAAATAAATAAATAAATAAAATAAAAAATAAATAAAATAATAATTTGCATTTCTATGATGTCTTTCATCTCATAGGACTTCGTAGATGCTAAATGATTTAGCTTTATCACAACCCTGAGAGATCAATTTCTTTATGTCTAGCTAACCCGGGGCGTTGGTAAAACTGACTGACTTCCCTGAGAGCACCACACAGAACAGACCCCCAGGAACAGAGCAGTCCTGGCCTGGGGGCCTTTCTGTGGCCTGTCTTCTATGGTGGAGCTCATCTGAGCACTTTTTTTGCCCAAACGATGTTCCCCTTTAAACTCCAATCAGAATCAGCCCACGTTTGGGTGACATGAAGAGCGATGGTGAAGTACGTGCCTGGGAACACGGCTCAGGCTCTGCTTCTCTTCTCCGGAGTGGTGAAGGGACCCCTGCCCCCACGCAGGTGCTGTGACAGGAGTGGGGGTGTCACTGCTCCCTTCAGGGATGCCCTTCGCAGCTCTGCACGGACCTCTCTATCCCCCCCCACCGTGGTGCATAGTTGTGCTCCGTTGATGGAAGTAGTTCAGCGTCTGCAAGCTCACATTCTATACTCCGTGTCTGCTTGCAAAATGATCATGGCAGACACAACTTTGCGCTCGGCCTTCCTGATTTACGGCATTCCCAGTGAGAGCGAGGCTGGGTCTGTGAGGCCAGAGGAGGGAAGGATGTGGGAGGTGAGCAATTATTCACCTCCCAGGTCAGAAAGACTATGGAAGAGGACGTAGGTTGGGTGGGCATGACAGCATGAAATTAAGGACTAAGGACACCACTCCATGTTGACTGGTGGGCCCTGGGCACTCTCGGGCCTGGGGTTCCAACGCAGGAAAACCCAAGCCCAGTGGGAAGGACCCTGGAAACCAAGGTGGAGGAGCGGAGCCGGGAGGAATAAAATCTTACCGTCAGGTACAACGAGCACCACTCTGACACTGACACCCCTGACTTCAGCATTACACGATGTATCCACATAATAAAACATTTGTATGTCCTTAATATTATGAAATTTTTTTTTAAGTGAAAGGAAATTTAAACTCGGCCAACCAGAAATAGCGAACACACCTGCAAGTAGAGAATTTATTAACCAGAAATTGATAATTAACCTCTAACTAGGGACTTTAAACCAATCAAACACATTATTTGTCTTGCTTCTACCAACACCTTAGGAAAGTTCCCCCACCAAGTCCCCGGTGGAGCCGTCAGCAGCTTGTGGGTCCTGGCTGCCCAATTCGTGACTCTCTTGCTCAAATAAACACGTTAAAATTTTAACATGCCTAAATTTATCTTTTAGCATCCCCCAAAACATATTGGCCCAGTGTGCTTTGAGGATGAGAAACAGATTTCCATTCACTAACGTAGCCTTTCCCAGAGGAACATTCTAGAATGTCTTCCAAAACTGACTTTATTTTTACTTCAATAGTATTTCTGAGGGCCCCACCTAGATTCATAATTGGGGTGCATCAAATCCCTGTTTGTTATGAATGGGATGTTTTGGGGGTGATGGGAATTTGGAAGGAGATATTCTAATGTTGTCTATTTAGGTGTCTGAGAAGTATCTGTTAACTAACAAGAACCTCTGGGCAATGGTTGCCCCATCAGCTGCTTTTGCCTTATCAGAGACCATCTATGTTGGGGGGTGACAGCCACAGATTCCAAAGATCCTAACTCCGACGTCCCCAGGGCTTTGGAAAGCTGTGGTGCACTGCTGAGTCAATATTTACTGTGAAGGGAAATTAGTTCACCCGGGGAGTAATTCCGTATTGTGTGTAAGAACATTTTCTTTGCTGCATATCACTAACTTATCTCAAAACACTGAGCACAGCAAACCAAAAATAAATACAGGAAAAAACACTCAAAGAAGCCCTCTCCTCCCCCGCCCCTGCCCCCTACCCCTCAAGAGCATCCGCAGAGCCCTGACCGGGGTCACTGGGCCCACCGAGTTCTGAATGGGGGTGACAGGAAATAGCTTTGTTTAAAACACAAAATCGCTCTTGGTCACACTGTTTTGCTTGCTGGACAAAAATGCTTTCCAGATGATGTAATGAAGTGTATTTGAATAAACTCTTTACGCTGGTGTGAACTATTTTTACTTGAAAAGAATGTCTTTTCAGCAGCGAGCTCTCCTTCCTCTGAAGGCTCTTTCAGAGGCCTTCCCCATTTACTGCTCTATTTTTCCCACAATGGAACCCCGCTCCCTGATGGGGTAGGATTTAGTGCAGTGCTGCCTCCTGGAATGAAATTACACACGAGTGTGGGGGGAGTTTCCCTGCTGGGTGTAGAGGAGGGACCCCGCTTCTCTCCAGCACCACGCCCGGAGAGACCTCACTGCCAAACTGGGTTTCCAGCATTCTCAGATTTTCCCCCTCATTGTGGTATTTCTGAATTTGATTTGCTATTTTTAAATTTTGATGGTGAGTGCTGTTAGCAGACGCGCCGGCTGCACGGTGTGGCTGGATAGTTATCTCCGCATTGGATTCAGAGTTAGAGTTTCAGCAGGTGCCCGGCCCGCCTTCGACTGAGACCTGAACCCAGGCTGGTTCCACCCTCCGGCCAGGGTCCCCCTCCCAGCGGCGCCTTGAGCCTATTTCTCCTGCTGAACACTGCCCTTGCAACTCAAGACACACTTTTCTGTATCCCAGTCCACCACGTGCTCCGCAAGCAGGGTCCTGGCTGTCTGAGGATGTGAAACCTTCCTGTCCTAGCATGGAAATTAGTCCTTCCATCCTCCAGGGAGCAGAAGAAATGAGGGGAAGCAGAAGGGTTTGAGCAACATGCTGACTTACAAGGTCACCGCCACGGAGTCTGTGTGGGCCGAATCTCATCTGGCTCGCCTATCGCCGCAACCCCAAACACGCACACATGTACTCACACATGTGCACACACACACATGTACACACACACATGCACACACACGTACACACACACGTACACACACATGTACACACATGTGCACACATACACGTATACACACACATGTACACACACACATGAATACACACACGTACACACACACAACCTTGAAGGACGTCGAGGCTCAGTGGTGTCTGTGGTCTGTCAGCATCAGTGCCAGGAACCACAGCCAGCTTCAGGGACACCAGGCTGCATCATGGTGCCAATGACAAACACGTACTTTCAATCTCTAAGGCTGTGAGAGCCTGGCAGGTGTGAGGTGACAGTCACCTTCAGGGGCAGCCCTGGACCTACTCAATCAGACACTCGGAACATTTTCACAAGCCACCCTCCCCCAACCGCCGGACAATGCTGGTGCACCTGCAAGTTTGAGAATGATGGGACTAAAATCGTTTCAAACTGAAAACTCCTGAGCAGTCAGCAGCCACGGAGAACAAGGCTGTCTGAACTTCGGCAGATGTGCCTAAAACAGGGCCACCACTGAGCCCCATTCCGAGGGAATTCCCTGTCTGGAAGATGACTGATGAAGGAGGACAGTCCCTCAGTGGACAGGACCGTGACACAGGATGTGTTTCCAAGCCCGACAGCCAGGGAGCAAAGCACCAGATCCCAGGGACCCATCCGAAGTGACCTGTGGTTCTTCTCTTACGGGGCTGGGGTCTCTGTCTCTGAAGACAGAAGAGAACGATGCTGGGCTTTCCCCGAAGTGGCGATCTCCTGCGAAGGGAAAACCACAGGTTAGTGCCCAGCACACAGTCCCACTTATCTGGAAGCTGAGCCAAGGCCGTAGATAATGCCCCCGGGATGAGAGAACAGAGAATTTTATTGACAGAGACTTGGAGAAGGGGGCGAACCACCGTGTTCACTTTCAAAATGTCCAAAAGAGAAAACTCTAATTGTCTTGAGGTCAGTCTCGCCTGAACTGGGATCAAATTAACAGCAGGATAAACAGCAAGTGAGTGACACAGAGGTGGCCAGGAATTGCGCAAGGAGAGTTAGCTGCCTCCTTCGATGGCAGTCTGTCCACACAGCCAGGCTGCAGCCCCGGAGCCAGCACCACATGAGCGGGGGCAGCCCAGAGAGGCTCTGGAGGCTCCAAACCTGCTGGGTACCTGGGAATGTCCCCTGCCCTGCAAGGGGGATTTTCCTCCCACCCTCCGGCTGGCCCTGCTGGTGACTCATGCCCTGCACAAGTGCCTTTCAGGGCCTCTTCTTAAAATGCGCCCTGGCCTGGCCCAAGAAGAGGGCCTCACCTCCAAGCTCAGCACTCAGGCTCTGAGGGACGTCACCTCAATCAGAGACCAGACGAACCATTTCTCACGTTTGCTTCTAGCCAGAGATTGTGGGGGAAATACCTCCTTGGGACGAAGCGTGTAGGGACCTGCATGACTTTGCTTGGTGTGGTCACATTTGTCCCCATCGGAATAGGACTTGTCCCTGATGAGCAGGGGGGACAAGTGCCAAGAGGAACCAGCTAGGGGAAGCCGTGTAAATAGACCCTTCTGAGATAGCCTCTCCCTCTAGGCCGCACTGTGCTCTGGGGGCGTGGAATTCCGAGAGGGGCCCTCCCCCGACTTGGACACAGTCTATTCGCAGAGCCCAGGAGAATAGACTGACCCTAGTGGAGGTCAGTTCTCCATCCAATGAAAAGAAAGGAAGGCGCCAAAGAGGCAGGGCAGGTGGCGGGCATGTCGAGTCCATCCCTCCAACACACGGCAGCCACAGGACGGTTCCATCAGGACCCGTCTGCAGCTGTGTGCTTCCTATTCCACACACGTGTGGCCGAAAAACATTCAGGTTGATTTAAAACATTTAGAAAAGGCCTCGGTGATTCGTGGTAGCCTCCTGTGTTGGCACTGCAGCCAGGCTGTGCTCAGACCTGGAGCAGAGTGGGGGCCAACCCCGTGGGCACCTGCCCGTAGGCTGCTCCAGAGGTGCTGGGCTTTGCTGCAAGGTGAAACCTACAGAAAGGGCCGGACAGGAAACATCCAGGAACACTGGCACAATCCACGGCATTTTCCCGGAGCACTCATGGCCCCGGGAGGCTCATGGAGATCTCACCTTGATGTCAACACGTCTTAAAGCTCTTTCATCTCTTTATTCCAGAAAACTACAAAAGCATCCCACAGCCTCCATCGGACAGAAGAGAACTTCGGCATCGTAATGTCCTGAACAAGGAAGGGAAGAAACCCCCCAGTCTCCTCCCTCTTAGCTTTGTTGAACTCTGTAACCTGATAGCAGAGCCTCTTCAAAGGCCTGGATTTACTGTCCTGGGGTTTTGTTTTAGCCAGACCTGAGGTGCCACGGGGTCCAACTACAGGAGCAGCTCCACGGAGGCACGCACAGGTATGTTTAACAGGTGTGTTGGAGAGACTGGGGCTTAGGGCATAGTGCAAACTGGTGAAATAATTGAAGTGAGACTGTAATTTCCACAGGGGGCAAATTTTTGGGTCCCCAGGATACCTGCCCCTGGGCACTTAGAGCCTTGTGTAATCCTCTCCAGTTGAGTAACCTGCGTCTAATCCATACGGGGAGCTGCTACTTGGAGAGGAGGTTGCAGAAGGCCGGACCTCTGTCTTGGGGATTCTTCTCCCTGGTTTTCCTCATGTGCTGGCTCTGATGCAGCCCCCTGCCCCTCCCAGCAGCAAACGGGGGCAGCGCAGCCCACAGTCAGCAGGAAGGGGTCCTCCACACGCCTGCCTGTGCACACATGAAGGAGCTGAGAAGTAGACCCTCCCCAGCCAAGCCTTCAGATGAGACCCACCCCTGGCTAATGCCTGGCTGTGGACTTGTGAGGAACCCTGAGCCGGTGAAGCCTCACAATGACCCTGCCCACAGAAGCCACGAGACGATAACTGTGTCTTGTCTGATGCTACCAAGTCGTGGGGTGACCGTCACCCAGCAGGGAGAGCACTTCACGGCATGAACGGCACTGATCCGCTCGCTGTCCTTGGAACGCACCAGTTCGTTCTTCAGCCACCGGGAGCTCCTTTACCAGAATCGCCGCCAGCCTTGCTGGGTGTCCAGCTCCTTCCTCAACACCAAGTCAGTCTTTACCCTCCCTCTGTGGTCTCTCGAGTATTTCCACCCATGATGGGTTTTCTCTTCAACAAGATGAAGAGTTGATCATCTCAACCAGGCCAGAGTCCCTTTGAGCCCCACCCAACCCCACTCCCAGCTGTGGGACAGCAGAGCCCAAAGTGGAGCACAGGCAGGCTCATTTTTACCTGTTTTCCTGTGTACATTACTGTATTATAGCCCCCTCACTGTTTCCTTTTTTAATTTTCAAAATGCATTACCTGATATTGATTGCATGGTAGATCTCTTAAACTTACCCCTCCTCTGTAACTGAAACTTTGTACCCTGTAGCCAGCACCCCCAGCCTGCCAGCCCACCCAGCTCCCTTCTCCTCTCCACTTCTACGAGTCCTACATTTTTAGACTCCACACGTGCACAAGGCCATGTGGCTTCTTTCACGCAGGGCAGTATCCTCCAGGGTCATCCACGCCAATGCATGGGACAGGAGTTTCTTCTCCTTTAGAGCTGAGAGGTATTCCCTTGCGTGTATGCAGCACCTTTTCTTTACCTGTTCATTTTCTGGCAGACACTCAGTTTGACTAACTCCCTGGGCTTTTGTAAGACGGTGACAGTCACGAAGTGCCAGTGTCTCCTCAACCCACTGATTCCATCTCCCTTTGGTTTATCCCAGCAGTGGGATTGCTGGGTCCATCCTAACTCTGTATACAGGACAGGTGTGCTGGCAATGCCAGTGGGATTTGCATTTCTCTAAAAGCAAAACTGGGGAAGATCGGAGGTCAGACTCTGGGTCAGTAGGAGTTGCCTGAAGAAGGTGAGTGTGAGCCTGAGAACAGAGCAAGAAGGGAAGTGTGCCAGGGTGAGGGCTGCCCTGGGGGAGCGCTGTGGGCAGGATGTCTTCACCTCTGCTGACCCCAAAGAGCAGCGCCTGGTGACACTGTGTGTGTGTGTGTGTGTGTGTGCACACATGTGTGTGTTTAACTTTTCCCTGCAACTTAACCAGCCCTCCTAAGGAAACAGTGAGCTTGAAGAATGCAATTTGCTGATGCCCACTCAGTAAATAGTCACTGCACCAACATATGGAGAACGCTGGGTCGTCCTTTTTCTCCTTTGCAATCTTTAAAAGCAAAAAGAAGACTTACATTTGTGATTAACGGTTCATTTACAGAGTCAACCCTATTCCTAAAGATACAGAACAAATAATAACTATATTACATTTTTAAAACTTTTGTCTATTTCTATGGCTTTTTAGGCTTACTTCATATACAATTCAACAGGAAAAAAACTATTACAAATTCAATAGCAAAGCAAAGGTATTAGGAAAAGTTTCAGAAACAAGACACTATTCTCATTTCATCCATATTAAAACTGGATTTAGGGAAACCTTGCAAATTCATACTTAATAACAAATACATTCATATATGTATGTTAATTTCTCATTTATAAATACAAACAACAAAGCTTTCTGTATAAAGTGCTTCACTGCCTGTTAGAAGGCATAGTTTTAAACTACAAAGGTTTAGGAAAATCAGACTTAGTCAAATTATATCTATATATGCAACTGGATTTAACTAAATTAATTGAGTATAACAGAAAATAATTATGAAAATGTGAATGTTTGGGATTTTTACTAGTTTGTCAAGTTTTCACTGCTTTGTTTATAGCCAACTTATAGGGGAACATTAACTGTAAGACATTACCAGCTAGTGGTTCATTGAGTCACTATTAGAATTTAGGCCCAGGTGTTTTAGAGGAAAGGTTGCCATTTATTCTGCCTATATCCAAGTTAGAAGAACAGAAACAGCAATTTAGTCACAATCAAAGTTATTTTACTGAGGTAGACTATCAATTTAGAACACTTGCTGTCGCCAAAGTCTTAAGGAGATTAAATCATCTAGTTCTGTGACCAACACAATTACGTTTGATCATCTGTGGCGTCCACCTTACTTTCTTCCGTCAGTCCCTGAATCAACTAATTTAACCAAAAATATTAGGGAATCACTGAGTCTGAATATAATCTTTTTTCCCCACATAATGAAAAAGATAGGAAAATAATCCAGGGCAGAAAAAAAAATAAAGCACACACATAGTAAAATACTTTCTCTTATACATCAAAAGTTAAACTAAGAGTGTTTAAGGGAAACTGGGAGAACTCAAGCCTTGAATTTTCTGGGAAATTTTCTTTTTTCTTTTTCCCAGTTTAATTTAGCATCTTCGGCACAGCAGTACACAGCTTGATACCGTTTCTCATTTGTTTTGAACGTTGTGATTACACGTGTTGTTCTTATTATTATAAATGCCTACTCCTCAGTTGAAACTATTTGTCACAATAATATCCTTCATGAAGACTTTTACAAGATAATTACACGGTGAGTAAACAATACAATGTTCCCTTTTATCTGTTGTAAATGGATGTGTTCTAATTTTATCACCTGCCTTTTGTTCATATATTATTGGGCAGAATAAACAAGAGTCACTGAACAGCCTTTCTAAATAATTTGTTGTTATACATTCTATTATACCTCTAAATTAACCAGCAATAATTAGTACTTACCACTGCCCCATTGTTCCTGCGTGAGGCGGAGGAAATATTGAGGCCAGCCTTTCCTTCCCATGTTTACAAGGTTGCTTGCAAAATCTCCTCCTGGTGAGACTGGAGAGAATCTGGATGCGCCCTGGGCTCAGAGCTGGCTAAGGGTGACCTCGTGTGGAGGCTGACAAAGGACTTCTCTGCTTTTCCCTTTTTCTCTTCTTTACATCTTCTTTTATTTTGATTTTTTCCCTTTTCTCCCTTCCTTCCTTTCAACATTTAGGAAGCACTTTCTATGAACAAAGTGGACAATATTGTCAATCCCATCTTAAAAATGAGGAAAATGAGGTTTTAACAAGTTCACATATCAGGAAGTAATAAAGCTGAGGTTTTAACCCAGGACTCTGACCTATAGTGAGTACTGCCCCCCATTCCCTCCTTGCCCATCAGAAACCTCTTTTTTTTTTTTTTGAGACAGAGCCTCAAGCTGTCACCCTGGATAGAGTGCTGTGGCATCACAGCTCACAGCAACCTCCAATTCCTGGGCTCAAGCGAGTGTCCTGCCTCTGCCTCCCAAGTAGCTGGGACTACAGGAACCCGCCACAATGCCCGGCCATTTTTTTGGTTGCAGCCGTCATTGTTGTTTGGTGGGCCCGGGCTGGATTCGAACCCGCCAGCTCAGATGTACGTGGCTGGCGCCTTAGCCTGTTGAGCCACAGGCACTGAGCCCAGAAACCCCTTTAGGGTGCTAGTCTGCAGGCATTCAAGGGATAGCAAGAGTCTCACTGGAGAACACCTTCCCAGCACCAGGAGGGGGCTGCTGCTCATAGGAATACCTTGCCCACCCTGAAGCCCTTTCGTCTGCTCACGGGGACCAGCTGTCTCTCCTGTCATCTGTTCCAGGGGTCAGCTTCTTTCCACACTCACAACTGTTCTCCATGCCTGGAGAAATGTTGCCTTTGAAGCTCATTTCTGGTGCTGTAAAGTTGACTGTGCCCCAGGTACACTCAGCTTGCTTTTTCTTCTCATTCCTTCAGGGGTGGGGGTGGCCAGCTTCCTCCAAGAAGGAAGCCCCTGCCTCCCATCCATGGCTGCCGGCTCCCCCTTCCCCCTCCAATGTGCAGGGGTCAAGGGTGATCTGCCAGGTAGATACCAAGGAACAGAACTGCTAAGTAACAGCAAATCACTTGGATCAATATTTTAAGGAAAGTACAAGCTGTTTTACAAAACAGCCACACAGCCACAGTATTTTATATCCTACCAGCAATGCATTAGCACTCTAAATTTTCCAGACCTTTACATTTTACCAAACATACTTAATTTAATAATATCTAAACTGCATGAGTCTATCTACACTTCTAGAATGCAGTAGAAGAACCTTAAAACAGATGCTGGCAGGTAGATCACCTTCCTTTCCCACGTGTTATGATCGTATTTCCCAGTTTCTCTGATCACCACTGTCTGGGCACATCCTTTCTCCTAGAGTCCTTTTCTTTCCCCTTTGGTAGTTCCGTGAGCAACGATTTGTTGCTTTCCTTCTGTTCTTTTCTCTTTTTCTTTTCTTTCTTTTTTTTTCCCAAAGAAATATTTTTATTGAGCCTTTGTATTGCTCTTAAGCAGGTTTAACAGAATGTACTTGCCACACACTTGGTAAGTTATAATGAACAGACGTTGGCTCATGGCTTTGGAGGCAGGGAAGTCCAAGGTCGAGGTGCTGGTGTCTGGGATGCAGGCCTTCTTTCTGTACCCTAAGATGCATCCCTCTACAAGGAACCCAATTTCCTCTGATGACAAATCCTCTCCACTGTGGCTGTTAGTTAGAGAAGGGTCTTCGGCTGAGGGTTCCCAGGAGTACTGGCAAAAGCCCAGGTCCTATGACCTTCCATATGGAAAACGGCACAAGGGGCTGGAATGACCAGCAGTAAAATTAAACAGGAATAGAGAATGGGTAAATTATATGTTTTTTGACCTTGGGTATCTGTTTTGGAGACTTCCAGCTGCATGCCTAGGTATGAAGGAGAGTCCGTCAGGAACACGGCTGGTGGCCGCACTTTCTTGCTATGCGCTCAGCGTGTGAAGCTGGTGGCCTCCCCAGGCCCCTGGGCTGTACAACCGTAACTGAGTCGGAGAGTTCCCCTCATCGCGTTGCTACTCCCACGACATTCCGAGCCCACATCCCACTGTAATGGGATTAATCCCTTCACGGGGGCAGAGCCTTGTGACCAGTTACCTCTGACGGCGCTCCCTCTCCAAACCACTGCATTAGATGTCAAGTTTCCCTACGTTAGATGCTAAGCTTTTCAGGGGCCACAGAAACCATAGCAACTTTCATTCATAAACACAGAATATCACAAATTCACCACTATTTCTTTTCTTCTCTTTCTTTTCCCTGCCTCCTTCTCTTCCTCCTTCTAGGATTCTTTTCTATCATGTTAGGAACCTTGACTGTGTTCCCTGTGACTCCCTGTTTCTTTCGATTGTGTGCCCTTTCTTCTCGCACCAATATTTTTAACCTTGGACTGCGGAAGAATGCCTTGGAAACTAGGAAACACTGGTCAACCCTAGGCAGCTTTCCAGCTTTCGTTCTTTGCAGCCACGTGTAGCTTCTGCTTTTTCCCCTTTATTCTGCCTACAAGCACCTGTGCTCATCTGATTTTTAATGCTGATCTCAAGCACACACCATAGGGTGCTGCTCCGCTCTGCCTGACGGGCACTTTAGAAGCACACTTGGTATATACTTAGGCCTCGAGGGTCTGTGAGCGGAGAATTTGTCCCTGGATCTTTGAGAGAATCTGCAGCTCGGGTCTGACTGTCTGACTCGCCCCCTGCCCAGGTTCCAGAGTGTAAAAAACTCTCCACGAGGCCGTGAATCAGTGACATATCTAAGTCTTTGGGAACTTGCCCACTAACTTTCTGCACTTGGTCTAGCATTTTTCTCTCCAGCAGAACTTTGGGTCTTTCCCCTACAACAATTATAGAGCTGAAACAAACCAGAAAGACTTCATCACATTTGGAAAGAATCATTTATCATAGTCTTTTCTGAGCTTCAAGTTGGCGTCCTAGTTGGTGCTTTATTTAAACAATGATAACAAGGTCTCCGAATGAGGAGCTGGAGAATGGCAATGCCTAGAATATTCTCACGGAAAGTTTTTTTTTTCTTTAGAAAGTGACGGTTCTGTTTGGCACCCACAACCATACTCCAATCTGTTAGACAAACATAACTTAAAGGTTTGATGTTTTTCTTTCCCTAAGAATATTCAAACTAAATAAGATTTATTTTAGAATAAAAATCAACTAAATCTAGGGCGGTTCCTGTGGCTCAAGGAGTGGGGCACCAGCCCCATGTACCAGGGGTGGTGGGTTCAAACCCGAATCTGGCCAAAGACTGCAAAAAAAAAAAAGTAACTAAATCTAAAAAGAACTTCCTGCCACTCACCCAAAAAGCTGTATCACTTACATCTTAATAATTAGAACAGATTGTTCAAGTTCCTGTTTGTCAATTCTTATCCTCAAATTGTCTTTTTAAAAATATAGTCAAGTGTATCTCTTTTTTCCTGAAATGTTTCTATGGTAAGCTGACAAGCGTACTAGAAAACATACAAATCTAGTTACCCTATAAGGGTAGGAGCCTGAACAGGGTTGGTAAGGTTTAGGGCCATTTAGGTGGAATTTAGGGTAAAATTCTCACACTTTTGGGTTTCCACAGAAGATTCCTAAGGAAGTGGAGCCTGGCTTTCTCCCTCCCTGCCTCTCCAGGTCCCGGGCCGTGCTCTGGGAACTCTGGGGCCCCTTTCAAATCCCCTGGTTTATGTTTCATTTGAAATACCTGGATGGACAAGGCATTGCCTTTTGGTGGGATAGACAATTACCACGATGGGTCACCACATCACCCACCCCTGCATACGCAAAAAGCCAAGACCTCGAGAGATTTTGTCTTTCACAAACGCAGATGTGCAGAAGGACAGCTCTTCATTCCTCGAGGAAGTCCCAGTATTTTTATGGACACACATAACCCTCACACAGGACGTAAACACGGTGTGACAAGGCACTGTGGGGAGGCACATTTGCACAAATGAGAACTCTCAGAAACCTCTACACAATTTATACCGCCAGTATGGGGAGTGATGAGAAGATGAAACACACACTGAATTGTGATTAAAAATAACTAAAAGAACACGTGACATCAGAAAAAGTGTATTAGATGGATAGATTATGGGCCACCATGGGAGACAGTCCATAAG
This sequence comes from Perodicticus potto, assembly GCA_963574655.1. Lineage (NCBI taxonomy): Eukaryota > Metazoa > Chordata > Mammalia > Primates > Lorisidae > Perodicticus > Perodicticus potto. The sequence goes on from CAUYRH010125977.1 coordinate 27,631, forward strand.
AGCGGGGTGACTTTCACAGGTTTTAAATGTTTTTTTGAAGTCTTGCAGCATGATAAACAGCTGCTTTTTCTTCTTCCGGGGCATGGCTCTGACCATACATGGTTCTGACCACACGTGGCTCTGACCAGGCTCTGACCACACGTGGCCCTGACCATACGTGGCTCTGACCATACATGGCTCTGACCATAGGTGATTCTGACCACATGTGGCTCTGACCTTTTTGAAATTCTTCTAGGACTTGATAGACATGGACAAGAGCTTTCTGTGTTAAGACTGTCCATGTTCCATGCCCCCCTGCCGCATTATTTTGGACACATGGAAACCCATTCCTCGTGGGATCTGTGTAGACCACAAATGTGGCAGAAACAATTCTGTGATGGGAACCAGCACTGAACCCAAGTGTCTGCTCTCTCTGTCATGCACTAATCTGCCGGGTCCTTGAGGCCAATGTGGTCTGACTCACTGAGAGCTCCCTCAGGCCACCAGCTGGAGGAGACACCAGCCCGGGCAAGTGACGTGTTTGCAATCTGCATGGTGAATCCACTTGCTGAATCTTCCACCAACTGTGCTGTGGTGTACGGAGAAAACAAACTTTAGTGTCACTTTACAAGTCACTTCTAGAAGGCTCCATCATACCTACTTCCACACCTGTCAGTATGGCTTGAAGATTCCACTGAAACCCATTTTCTTCTGCAGAAAAAAAAAACAAGAAAAAAAAAACAAGGGCTGGTCCCACTGAACTGAAGTGACTGTCCTGTGACTGCCCCTTCAGGATTTTAGAACTTGAGGATTTAGACTTCAGGGGGTTTCATCTTTCAGGATTCTGGCATTCCCAATGTGTTCTCACGGGATTACAGTTCTCACCTGTGTGAACCCCGGTGTCCATTCCTCAGCATGTTTCACTGAAGACCGTGAGGACGACAGTGCTCCCACTGACCCGGGGTCAGGTGCTCCAGGACCAGGCTGGGGGGTCTTCCAGAGGACCTTCCACCTGAGAGCTCAGGCAGCTCTGCCCTCTCCTCTCTGCCCATTGACGACGTGCTCGCAGGCGGCGCTCTGTGCTGGGTGCTGATGACGCTGCATGAAGGGCCTTTTTTCTGTCAGGTGTTCGTAATATAAAATGTGGAGGGCGGTCCCAGGGAGCAGGCAGCTCGGGCACTGGCTGAGGAGGGCGCAGGGCAGAGGCTGAGCACGTGCATGTGAGGAGCACGATTCCTAAGGGGGGAGATGGGGAGGAAGGGGAAAGGAGAAAGGGAGAGAGGAGAGCAGGGGGAGCAGGAGGAGGGGTGAGGGAGAAGGAGGGAAAGGGGAGGATGGAGAGAGTGTCAAGGAGAGAGGGAGGGAGAGAGGGAGGGGTAGGGAGGGAGGGTGAGAGGGGGGGTGGGGGCGGGGGGGAGGTCCGGTGGGGGGGGCCGGGGGGGGGGGGGG
>CAUYRH010125978.1:0-36943 GCA_963574655.1 Perodicticus potto
GCTGTGGGCTCAGGGCAGGCCAGGAGAGCCCCAGCCCAAGCCCCAAGATAGCTGGGCCCAGGAACCATCAGGCTGAGCTTCCTGGACTCCCCTAGTGTCACCTGAAGAGCCAAATTTAACCATGTCTGTGTCCAGGGAGGACTGACTGAGCCTGAGGCCTAGGGTGGGGGTGGGGGAGTCGTGTGCCAACATGTCTAGGGACAGGGTCCTAGTTCCTTGCTGTGCTAGAGATGGGCAGGAGTTGCCCTTTGTCCCCTCCTGAAAGGACATTTGCATTTCTGATTTCTGCATCCGTGTCCCCTGCACCAGTTCCCGGGCATCCCTGAAGGGACTCCTCTAGCTGCCAGAGGCAGCCTGGGATCTGCCCCCCTTTCCCCTGGCATCCGCTCCCCCCTCCCATATGCTGCCTGCTCCTGTTTGCAGACACCAAGGCCCACGTCAGCAAATGTGCCAGTCTTCCTTCACAGCCGCCCCCGCAGAGCTCTCACCAGCAGGCTTGGCAGCACCCCCTCCCGCCCTGGCCTTCTCTCTGGCCCTCAGATGCCTGACTGCCAGCCTGCCTCTGTTTCTAGGTCTCTGAGTTCCTTCCAGATTGCAGGAAGGAACCTTATTTCTCTTTCTGTCCCAGCTTCTGTCCCAGAGCAGGGACTCCTTATTCCAGGTTGGGTTTGGATTCAGCTGCCACGATCCCTGGGGAAGAGGCTATGGCCTTGAGTTTCCCTTGGGCTGAGGCCAAGGCCTCTTGCGTCAAGGAGAAGCTCCCCAGCTCGCCTGGCTTTTGCCTTCTGAGAGTATACTTCCCTACCTCCCACCTCAGTGCTTCCCCTTGGTGGTCCTTGTCTTGCTCTGTCTGCGTCAGCCCTTATTCTGGTCCCCTCAGACTTCCCTCTGCCCACCCGACCCTCCTCTCCACCTTCCTGTCCTGCCTGTCCTCTATCACTAGGATTTGCCCACCTCCCCATCCCCACAGTTCCCTCATCTGCTCACGCTCTGTGTCTTTGCAGGTTTCCCAGTTCATGGCGTGCGAGGAGCTTCCTCTGGGGGTCCCAGAGCTCCCCCAAGATGGCCTCGCTCGACGTCTCTCCCTGCCGGGCCAGCTGGGGGCCCTCACCTCCCAGCCCCTACACAGACATGGCTCAGACCCTGGCAGTTAGTGGGGCTGCCCAGTGTGGACATGTGGCTCATCCAGGGCTCAGGGTGCCACCTGGGCCCTTCCCCTAGGAGGCCCTGCTCAGGAGGCCCTGCTGTGGAAGGGGAGAGGAAGGGGAAGGAACAGCTTCTCCCCCAGCCATTGGGACCATCTCCTCCTATAGCCCCCTGGGCCCCAGTGAGAGGGGCAGGGGCAGGGCCGGCAGTGGACAGGGGCCTGTGGTCCCCCACTGCCCTGAGGGCATTAGCTGGTCTAACTGCCCGGAGGCACCCGGCCCTGGGCCTTAGGCACCTCAAGGACTTTTCTGCTATTTACTGCTCTTATTATTAAGGATAATAATTAAGGATCATATGAATAATTAATGAAGACGCTGATGACTATGAATAATAAATAATTATCCTGAGGAGACTCCAGTGTCCTGGGAGAGTGCAGCTGTCACATGGACCCTGTGTTCACATCTGGACACACATGGGCACTCATGCCTTGGTCTCTCTGTGTAGGAATCTGGGCCTGTCTGTGTGCACAGGGCCTGTGGGCTGCCCTGAGATATGTGGGCGTGTTTGCTCCCTGGGGGGCTGACACAGGTCATCTCCAGGGCATCTGCCTCTGTAGGGCCCCCAAAGCTGGCCCTACCCTGACTGCGAATGCAAACGTACACTTGCTTCCCTTCACAGTCCATGAACCTGGCCCTGCACTGACCCTAAGCTGGACTGTAATTGGCCTGAACCCTGGTCTCCAGCCTCACCCCAGCTTCACTCTATATACCAGTAATTGGGGCCCCTACACTGACTTAACTCTGAACATACTGCTTCCCCAGTATGGGGAAACCTGACCAGAGCACACCTGGTGGCTGTTTGCAGGTGGACCACACCTTGGTCACTGTGGTCACCTGTGATCCTTGATTATAAGGGAAGCTGCCAAGAGAGGGTAGAAATTTCAGGGTGACACATTTCTGTTACTGGGAGAATAAGTCAAGGCAGACATCCCAGGACAGTGGTGGATGTGTGTCCCAGCGTGCGTGAGTGTGCATATGTGTGTTGATGTATGCCTGTGCGTGTGTGCACGTGTATGCCCATGTGCTGCTGAGCTTGTGAGGACACATGGCGTTGGGTGAGCATGGTGCAGTGGCCATGGCCAGTGGGTGGAGGGGGAGATGATAGGCAGTGCAGGTGCTACCTGGGCAGGCCAGCTTCAGGGCTGGTGTGTTGTCAAAGGCCTCAATATCTCTCACAGAGGTTTCTCACGTAAGTCTCACAACCTCTCACCCTTTGAGGTGGGGTTGTTCACTCTGTTTTAAAGACAAATGTGCTTTCTGACTGCTCAGGCCTGGGACAGGGTGGCAGTTGGTCTCCAAGCATGCCAGAAAATTCGCACAACTCAGAGCAAGCAGGAGAGAAGCCCTGGAGCTTCCCTGCCTGGGCTGGGAGACAGGGGAGAAGGATGTGACCTGTGGGTCAGAGTGAGATAGGTGGGCCTGGCAGAAAGGGGGGCTTGTGCCTCAGGATCTGTTGCACGTGTGTGTGTGTGTACTGTGACATGCCTCTGCTTATGATTTGAAAGTTCAACATGAGCATTCCCGGTGAGTTGATGTGTGTGAGTTTGGGTAGGGGTAGAGCTGGGGTGGCCTAGATCTGGTATGAGTGGCGTGTGGCTCCACTCAGGCTCTAGAGGTGAGGCAGTGCCCGAGGACCTCAGCCTGGGGAAGGACACAGAGTGAGCAGCAGCTGGTGGTGGGAAGGGAAGGTGCGTGTGAGGCTCCAGGCATGTCGCATGCTGGCCCTGGAAGTTGGGCCAAGTCCTTGCTCGTTGGCACTCTTGTCTCCATGTCATAGACTGCCCTTGTTCTTAGAGTGCTGTTTTCTGGAGGTTCAGGCTTGATGAGGCAGCCTGGTGAGTTGGGGGCACAGAAAGGAGAGGGAGAAAGAGCCCCTGCTCCCTCACCCCCACTGAGGCTTTGTGATACTGATTATTTCTTTGGGGCTCATGACAGCATTGCAGCAGCTGCCTGCTGCTGGGTGAGGGTACTGCCTGGGCCACGGAGGTCTGGGGTGGACTTGGTGCTCTGGAGGGATGTGTGTGTGTGTGTGTGTGTGTGTGTGTGTGTGTCTAAGCTCAGGATGTACACAGGGCCCAGCAGAGGGGAACCTGTAAGTACCTGTCTTCAATCAAAGCCACGTGATGTCTGAGGAGTCAATTGCTCTGTCTGGATGAAAGAGCTGGCAGTCTAGCCTAGACGCCTTGCACCAGCAGCCACCTGCCAAAGTTGGAGCATGGGTGGGGGACAACAGTCACGGTGGCTGCATTTACCAGGTGTTCACTATCTTAGAGTATTATCTTCCTAGGGGCTCAGCCTGGGAGAGGCAGCCTGGAGAGTCGGGGGCAGTGCCAGGTTGTAGCTAGTGCTTTTCTTGTGTCATTAATCCATATCACCATGGAGGGAGGTAGTTTTGGTCCAGATGAGGACGGTCAGGCTTGGGATGGTTTGGTGACTGCCAGAGGTCACACCACAGCTAGGTGGCAGGTATCTACGACTCTATGTTCCCCTCCACACCCATCCTTGGGCACGTGTTACTCAGCTTTAGGCAACCACACATGGGGCCAGGCCTGCTCCCTGGGCCTCTTTTCACCAGGACTCCCAGAACCACAAAGACACCGGTGGTTGGGGCAGCGGCAAGCCCAACTGGTGGGGTAGTCCCCTCTCCTGCAGGGGTGGACACCCAACTGTTGGGGAACTGTCATGCCGAGCTGGAGCTCTCTCTAGTCATGAGAGCCACAGGGTGGGTGGGAGCTGGAGGAGGCTGCGGCAAGGGAGGGGAGGGGTTCCAAGGAAGCCTGCAGCATAGCCCTGAGCTGGGTTAGTCAGGGGTTGGGGGCAGGAGGCAAAGGGCAGTGCACCCTCCCTTCCCTCCACCTTACACTCAGAGCTCCAGGAGCCAAGGGAGGCCAGCCTCGGGACTGCCCACCCGTCCAGGTGTACACTCGCCCTTGCACCTGTCCCAACATGGGCATCCATCCCTGCTCAGCCAGGTGGCAGCAGCTGTCACATTTTACTGACATATGGCAGTGATTGATATTCACTGAGCACACTCTATGGCAAGAATTGTTCCAGATGCCTGAAACTAAACCCCAAGAGGCTGAGCAATCAGGAACATCCACTGTTCCTGGGAGTGGAGCCCAGGTGGCCCAAATCACAAGGTCGGCTTAACCCTTGGCTCGCTGCCTCTCTTGCTACAGGGACAGTGACTAGAAGACTCTTGTATATTACTGGTGCCGTCTGGGGGCTCAAATCATCTCAGTGGGCATGTTGGGGCATGGCTGGACACCTGTGACAGCCACAGCTGGGGTCCCACCCTCTTAGGTGACAGGCTACTAGCCTGGCCATGTTCTCAGAAATAGTCCCGACAGTGTGGTTTTATTCCCAGGGTCTCCTCTGTCTCCTGCGTGTCTATAAGCAGATGAACTAGAACATGCTCAGGTCTTCTCCTGATGGCCTTCTCCTCCTTGCCTTCAGGACAATGACCTTGGTGCCAGCTTGGCACAGGGCTTCTCATCTTCCCTTCCAGATCTGCCTGCCATCGACCCCTCTCTGCCACGTGCCCTTGCTCCAGGCTTACGAGCTTCTGCCCTGTCCTGGTGCTTTCTTTTTCCTTGCTGCTACCTCATCTTTCCCTCCTTCTGTGATGCAAACTCCCTTCTTGGTCTGGACAGACAGACACTTCCATCTTCCATTCCCGGCTCAGATGTCCCCACTCCTGAGGACTTTAGGCTTTGTAGCTGCTCAGCCCCTGCTTATACCTTTGTCATTATGTTCCCCACATTCTGCCTGCATCCTGTCTGTCCCCGAAGGACTGCAAACTGGTCATCTTTGTGTCCTTCCCACCCTGCATCCAGTGACCACTAGCACCCAGCACCTGAAGTGGCCACTAGGAAGCCCTGGTGTCTGAACGTTTTGTGCTGAATGGAGGAATGTCTCCTGGACAGAGTTGGCCAGGCTGAAATTGCTTCTCTCCCTGGAACTTTCTCCTCCTGGGAGTTTGGCCTCTTGGACTTTGGCTGCCTCCCCCTGCCATGGCCTCCCGGGAGTATGGGTTCTACTCCTAGCAAATACAGGTGCAAATGCTTCCCTTGCTTTTTACTTTAGCACACCTAAGGTAGTCTAGCGTTCTCAGAACACCATGATTACCTATTGGAAGGACAATAGTGGGAGAGGCAGTGATGGTAATGCAGAGACTGGAGCCAGAAGCCTCGAGGCCGTTCATTTCACAAAGAGAATGTGTGGGGCTTTCTGCTGCTCTAGTCTGTAGGCCTGTGGGTTCTGTCCAATTCCTGTGCCTCAAGATGCCTCCGTGGTGGAGCTGGACAGACTTCTTGCAGGGGGGCCTTGTTCCCAGTTCTTGGTGATTTCTGCTTGGAGGGCTCTGGCTCACTGTTCTCTCTGTGGTTGCTCACAGGTCCTTTGGTGGTTGAGGTTGGGGGAGGTTGCACCTAGGGCTTTGCATTTCCAAGTTCAGGTCTGTGGGACCAAAGCTTTTCCCTGGGAGGGGAACAGTCTTAAGGGAACAGAAACTTGGTGGGCCTTGCCTTTCAACAGAGGCGGCCCTGTCCTGCAGGGAAAGATATTTTGCTTTCAGGAGCCCTGCAGGTCTGGCGACAAACACATGGGCCATGAGAGGACACGTGATGTGTCAGTCTTGCTCAAATGCTCAAAGATGTTGAAATAAATTAGAAGCCCAGGACCTTCCAAGGCAACTGTTTCGAGGCATTTTTAGCTAGTTGTATAACCTGAAAGAATGGTTAGTGCAAACATTAATGATGATTTAGTAAAAGATTCAATGGCAATTGTTTTCCTAAAGCTATGTATATGCATGACATTAAGCCATTAATGTGCCATTTATCTTGGTCATCTTATTGCACTAGCATTTAATTTATTATTATTATTATTATTTTTTGTAGAGACAAAGTCTCACTTTACCACCCTCGGTAGAGTGCCATGGCGTCACACAGCTCACAGCAACCTCCAACTCCTGGGCTTAGGTGATTCTCTTGCCGCAGCCTCCTGAGTAGCTGGGACTACAGGCGCCTGCCACAACGCCCAACTATTTTTCTGTTTTGCAGTTCGCCGAGGCTGGGTTTGAATCTGCCACCTTCGGTATATGGGGCCGGCACCCTACTCGATGAGCCACAGGCGCTGCCCTTAATTTAATTTTTTGTTGTTGTTTTTTAAGAGACCTCTACCCAGGCTGGAGTACAATGGCAGGATCAAAGCTTGTTGCAATCTCAAACTCTTGAGCACAAGTGACCCTTCTGTCTCAACTTCCCTAATAGCTGGGACTACAGAAACAGACCATCACGCCAGCTAATTTTTTTCCTTTTTTTTTTGAGGCAGTCTCACTATGTTGCCCTCGTGAATGCCTTCGTGTCACAGTTCACTGCAACCTCCAACTCCTGGGCTTAAGTGATTCTCTTGCCTCAGCCTCCCAAGTAGATGGGACTACAGGCGCCCACTACAACACCTGGCTATTGTTTTTTTTTTTTGGTTGCAGTTGTCATTGTTGTTTAGCAGCCCCGGGCCCGGGCTTGAACCCACCAGCTTTGGTGTATGTGGCTGGCGACCTACTCACTGAGCCATGGGTGCTGAGCCTAAAGTGATTCTTATATTACCTAAAAGTTCAAATATAGTTTCGTTTTTTTTGTTGTTAACTTTTGTCTTAAAAAAAGGGAAGCTTTCTGAACATTTGTTTAAATAACCAGCTTCATTATTTTGTAATCATACCTCTTAAGTGAGTTAGAAGTCTGAATGAGACATCGCTGAGAAACCAGAGCAGAAGAATTCAGCATGACGGTCTTACCATTATTTTAAAATTAGCAATAGCATAAGGTCTGGCTGCAAAAGACTTAGATGCTAACTGGCAAGACAATCAGTCATTTGGGAGACAGTCTGAAGAGGCTCTCGCAGCGTTGCAGCCCAATGCGCAGCTTTTCTTCCCTTTCTGCTCTTCCAGGTGATGACAGCCAGAGAATCAGATGGAACTTGCTGATTAGGGATGCCAGGGAGGTCACATGAGGGTGGTCTCCTGATCTTAAGCAGCCAAGTGGAATGGAACTCACAGCAGATGGAAAAATGAGTGCTTTATTTAATGTCAAGCTGCCCCGGGGCGCCCCGTGGTGATGGCTGTTCCACAGGGAAGTTCGGCTTTCTGCAGGGCTCTCAGTGACCTTAATGTTAGTTATCCTTAGGGCTGGAGGAAGGAGAGTGGGGGTGAGGAGTAGGCCAAGCAGTGATCAGTGGTGTGACTCAGCTACCCTCTATCCTCAGCCCTGGAGAGCCCTTCCCTTTGGACACAGAGGAGTGGATTGTGCCCCATCCCACAGAGGGTAGGGAGTGTGCAATGCCACCCAAAGTTTTTGGGGATGCCCAAGGGGCAGGGACAATGCCCCTGTGACTTGCATCTCCACAGGCCCCAGGCTCCTCAGCACTCAGCAGCCTCTGTGGCTGGGGGCACCCGTTGGGTTCTCCCTCCCCCTCTATGATCCGAGAGCACCACTAACAGGCAGTTGCAGGCAGCAGATGACTGATGAAGATTTTAGGGGCCATGGTGAGCCTGGGGAAGTTGCCTCATGGTACAGCTCACAAAACAGTGTTGAAGATGACCCCAGACATCCTGGCCCTAAGTTCTTGACCACCCGCCGTTAATGCTTTTCTTACTGGCTGACTGCCCTCCTCGTCCTCCCAAGGCCATGAAGATGCTATCCTAATATGCATCAGCTGGAGCCCAGAGAGAGTTAAAACATGCCCCAAGAAGGGAGCCGTGACAGCAGGAAAGGTTTTTTTTGATTAGCAAGCAGTTTTTCCATGGTAATAATTATTGATTTTTAATGAGCCATCTAGCTGCAGAGATGGATCGTTAGCACCAAGGTGAGGAAGAAGCAAAGAAAACAGGAAAATGGGAGGTGTAGGGACTCAGTTTGGAGACTCCTGTCCCTTCCCCTGATGGACAATCCCGAGGGCACAGGAGGTAGTGGGTGGCTGCAGGTCAAGCTCTTCTGCTCAGGGCTAACACAACCAAGGTCTTAGGAATATCCCTTCATGGGCAGTTAGCTTCCCACTTGCTGGGCATGGCTGCAGCTGTAGCCAGGATCACCCTCTTGGAACCTCAGGGCTTGGGTGGAGGATCAGGAACCTGAGGGGATGGCATTTGCCATTGCATGTTGGAGACATCTCATCACATCAGACATGGCCTGAGGGGAGTGGCACACAGCGCTGCTCGCTGAGGACAGCCTCCTCGTGCTTTCCTGTTGACTTTTTGCCAACTGACTGGCAGACATTGAGTGTTCTGGGTAACTGTCAAAGTTGTGGTTCAGAAATAAATAAAATACAGAAAGGCTGCAAGTGACTTTGGTCAAGATCTTTGGTGAAGATACAGCTCCTTTAACTAAAACGCTCAGCAAATTGAAAGAAACCAATGGCAACAGGGTGGGCACTGCTCCCTCCTTATGCCACCCTCACTGGACGGAGTCTCCTAGGCTCTAGTCCCTGGATTAGCTCCCCACCTGGCAGCTTGGACCCAGTACTCAGAAAGATCCTATCCACTGTCTCTTTCTGTGCAGAACAGACTCTGGCTGTGTGGGAGTTAGCACAACCTTGGTATCCCTTGTCTTGACTTTATACCTCAACCAGGGGCGTTTTCATTTAGGATGTTTTCTTGCTTGAGCCCAGGAGTTCAAGACCAGCCTGTGCAACACCGTGAGAACCTTAAGTCTACAAAAAATTAAAAATGTTAGCTGAGCATGGTGGCTCATGCCTGCAGTCCCAGCTGTTTGGGAAGCTGAGGCAGGAGGATCGCTGGAGCCCAAGAGTTCAAAGCTGCAGTGAGATATGATTGGGTCACTGCACTCAAGAGTGAGAGTAGCAGAGGGAGCCCCTGTATATATTTCCCCCCTTTAGCATCACTGAGAATCAGAGAAAGTCGGGGAAGTTCTTAGAGAAAATAACCTACCTCCCTCATTTTTCAGTGGAGGAGAATGAAGCCCAAAGTTGCCACAGGCTCTTTAAGAGTTAAGGGCAACAGGCCTCAGAACTTCCAGCCCCACTGCCAGCTGGGACCTGTGTTGGGTTCAAAGGTGACTGTTTAGGGGCGACTGTACCCTTCAGGGCCTTAAAGTTTAGTTGGGGACACAAAAGAGAAATGTGAGAAAATAATTATGGTCCATTTTCTCTGCTGAGCCCAACAGACTTCCAAGACCCAGGTCCTAGTGGCTTCTCCATGGGGTCTCTCCATGAATCCCTGTCAGTCTGCAGCGATCCTTGGTGGCATTTCATATTTCATGACACACTGGCCCGTGACAATTGTTAGTTGCAGGAGCTATGTGTTGCCAAGCAGAGCTGGATTTAGGACAAGGCTGGACAAGGCCTCTTTTCTGCGTGTGGCGTTTTATATGGATGATGATACTAAGAGACCCCACCTCCGTCTTCTTGCTGAGTGTAGCCATGTCCCTGCAGCCCACCCTACGGCACAGGGGTTCCTGCGGGGGCTTCTGTGGAGGCAGTGGCCTAGTGGTGGGAGGGAGCACATCAGCTCCTGTCGTCCGTGGTCCCCACTCCTGTTTTTCTCCTCGGCTGTCACCTGATGTGAGGGGAGGCACCTCGGCATCCTGCTCCTTGCTCTCAGTGCCCTGTGTGTTGGTCAAGGACAGCTTGTCACATGGGCGTGCTTACTCTCAGAGGGGCCAACTAGTGACTCCTTTCTTTCTGCAGGGAAGCTGGAGGCACCCACATAAGACCAGGGGCATAGGCATGTTATAGTATGGGGTCCAGGACCATTCAGAAGCAGTTTTCTTTCAAGAGCCACTTATACGCTACCTGGTCACCTGAGATTCTGTTCTCAGCTGTGTCCCACACTTAGCTGATGGGCCCCAGGTTGACACTTGAAAAGACTGAAATTTCAAGTCTTTCTGCAAAGCCAGCAGGGGTAAAGAACTTCTGGGTTGGAGGGAAGTCTCACTCCTGCCCACGCCACAACTTTGACCCAGTATTGTGTATCCTCTGAAGGTCAGCTTCCACAGGGGGCTGCCGTGGTCTTACCGACAAGCACATCACCAATTGCTTTCATTTTCAGAAATCTTTAAGGCACAACACTGGGCCACATAGAGGGCCATGACTCTGAGGCTTTCAGAGTTCTATCTGTCCCCTGGGTCCTCCTCTGATGAAAATTCAACTTGAGTCGTACACTGCTGCACAGTAGCAAGTGGTGCAGCTGTGAATGCGGGACGCTAGGAACTGTGGCTCTGGAGGCTTGGGGAAGGGCCATGGCTCTTGGAGATGGGGCAGTCAGAGCACCTGGGAAAGAGTGGAAGAGATAACAGGGTATCCACACACCAGTGCCTGGGGGATCGTGAGGGCCAGGAAGAACCCCAATCAGCTCAGCTGTTCTTAGGTGGAACAGGCCGCCATGTGCTCCAAGGCGAGAGTCAGAGTGAAGGGACTGTGGGCCAGGTATCAATGGCAGATTTGTTCCTTTCTATATTTTAAAGTGGAATTTAAATGCTCAGGCTCAGGATCAAAAATTACAAAACAGGCCCGCTATAACCAGATTATTTTAGGGACAAATTCTACGGGCTGCTGTTGTGGAGAAGGTGGCATGTTTCACCTCTGGCATAGTAAAGTAGGAAAGTGTGTTAGTCTTGTCTTTGTAACCTGACTGTAAATGCCTTGACCCCAGGCCTGAGAATGAAGTTGAAGTGAGGGCCGTTTGAGGAAGTCTCTCACCAAAACTGTGCGTGAAGGAGCAGAAGAGAACTGCATGGCCTGACGCTGTCTCAGTTGGCACCCCTGTCCCTGAGTAGAGGAAGTAGGAACCTGAGGTTTTAGTTTTGTCCGTTTTTGTCATTGTCACTGTTGGGGAGTTCAGTGTAGGCTGGCTGGCTGGCAGCTCAGGGTTGGAAAAGTGGGCAGTTGTAAGACTTGACAAGTGAGAGGGGACAGGATGGGCGCAGGACTGAGTGCTGTGGTAATGGCAGAGCAGAAGGCTCTTGGCGAGCATGTGGCTAGAGCCTATAGCTTCAAAATGAACAGAGGCAGGACGGGGAAAGATTGTCAGAAGCCGGCACCATCACAAGACCCTCATTGAACATAGTCCCATCTGGAGTAGCTGCAGACATTCCTGTGGCCCTCAAATATACTAGTGAAGGTAACTTTTAAAAGGGGTTTTCTGGGAGGAATGGGGGGGGACCAACCAATCGTAATGTTGTAGGTCTGGAGCCCGGGAGACTGCAGACACACAAACTACACACATAATCATAACCCTTCGTGGCCGAGGCTAATAGCCACTATTCTTTTCCTCTTTAATGGTGGAAACTTTTGAGACCAGTCTGGGAAACATGGCAAGATCTCATCTCTAAAAACATAAGGAAAATTAGCTGGGAGTCGTGGTACACTTCAGTATTCCCAGCAATTTAGGAGGCTGAGGCAGGAAGATCACTTGAGTCCAGGAGTGCAAGGCTGCAGTGAGCTAGGATCAGGCAATTGCACTCCAGCCTGGGCAATAGAGCGAAATCCTGTCCCTAAAAGAAAGAAAAAAAGGGCTTGATGATTGTAGCTCAGCAGCTAGGGTACCAGCCACATACGCTGGAGCTGGTGGGTTCGAATACAACCTGGACCTGTCAAACAGCAATGACACCTACAACCAAAAACAACCGGGTGTTGTGGCGGGCACCTGTAGTCCCAGCTACTTGGGAGGCTGAGGCAAGAGAATCGCTAAAGCTGAAGAGTTTGAGGTTGCTGTGAGCTATGATGCTACAGTACTCTACCGAGGGCGACAGCTTGAGACTCTGTCTCAAAAAAAAAAAAGAAAAAAGAAAAGAAATAAAAAAAAAGGACTCCTCAATTTTGAGCTAAGCCTATGGCTTCCCACAATATGATGTCGTTTACCGGTCCCCCTTATCAGCTTGGTGTGGCTTGTGATTAGGATCTGGCCAATAGGATGGGAGTAAAATGTCATATGTAACTGAGAGGGGAGAATTTCCCTTTTCCCCTCTTCTCCTTCCTACTGGCTGCAGTGAGAGGCATCATGCCACAGGTGAGCCACAGGGTAACAGGACTCCAGGTCTCTGACCATTGAAGAGCTCCCACACCAGCCCCGACTGCCGATCCCTGTACTTACTTTCTGAAAGAATGGCCACGTCTGCTGCCCCATGGCCAGAGGCAGTCAAGGAGAAGATGAAGGAGGTGTGTGGGGGCCCAACCATTGGTGTCCCTTTCTTCAGGGACCTTTTCTCTGCCCAGAACAGAGGAAGGCAAAAGGTTTCTTTCCAGGTCTGTGGATTAATCACAAGCCACTAACACTAATAGGACACTTGGGATGAATTCCAGGGCTCATTCACGGCCTTCTGGCCTGAATTCATGGGCGTTAGCCCCTTTCCCCCAGTGCCTGACCAACCTGTACCAACCTCTCTTTGCATAAGCTTCTTATCAGCTCCTCACCTGCTTTAGCCGCCTGTCATAAGGTGTCATGGTGTGTAAGACGGTGTGCAGTCATGAAAGTAGACATTACTCTAGATATTTCAATCAAAGAGGGCTTTAGTGCAGGGATTACTGGAAGCATTGGTTACAAATGTCGAAGAAGGGCTAGAAGACTGGGAGCAAAGTGGGATACCAATAGGTCAGAAAGCCACTCCTGCCCCCGGGTAGAGCCCACAGCCCACGTAACTGCTGGAACCCATGTCACGGCAAAGCCACCAGCACTGCTAAAGGTCATAGTTGCCTGCTCCAGCTGTAACAGGTGCAGAATGGCTTCTCTCTTCTCCTCTGCTCTGCTCTGCTCTGTTGTCATTGATTCCACTGGTGAAACCTGACCAGAGGCCAGGTGGTGGGGGGTCTGGGGTGTGTCATTTTCAGACTTCCGGCCCTCACAGTCCAGAGGGAAGCACGGATAGGTGAGTGTGAGGCTGAGGGCCGACAGATAAATAATTAGTGCACAGAGGAAAGCGATGTTTAGCATACTCAAATTTCCTGGTGAGCTTCACTTTTTGTATTTTTTCTTTTTGTTTTGGAATTTTTATTTTTATGATGAAACATTTTAAATGTATACAAAAGCACAAAGAATGCTATGATAATCCTTTATGCATCTGTCATCTAACTTCAATGACAATCAAGTCATATCCAGTCTTGGGTCCTCTACACTTCTCACTCCCCCACACCAGATTATTTTGATACAGATCCCAGGCTCTATATAATTTCATCTGTAAATATTTCAGTTGTCCTAAAAGAGGAGGACTCTTAAAAAACCCACAGGTGCACTAGCAATACCATAATATGGTAAGTAATTTCTTGATATTAAATATTCAGTTAGTGATCAAACTTCTTCAGTTTTTTCATGTTTTTGAAAACATTTTCTTACCTGAAACCAAGTAAGATCCATGTGTTCCAACTAGGGGCCTTTTAATCTACAGAGTCCTCTCCCATGTTTGTTCCTTGCATTTGTTTTGATTAAAGAATCTAGGTGGCTTACCCTTTCGAGTTTTCTACAATCTGAATTTTGCCGATTGCATCCTTGTAATGTGGCCAACAGAGCCCATGTAGCCATTGCTAAAACCAAGAAAGTCCTGAGCAAACCCAAGTGGTTGGTCACTCTGTCCTTTTCTCTGTCACTTATGTTTGTTATAAGTTGAGAGTTAAATCTAGAGCATTTATCAGATTCAGGTTTAATTTTTTGGCCAGATTATTCCTTAGTTGGTAGTGTGTTGTTCCAACAGAAGACACTAAAATAGCTGTCTGCCTCTCTTTTTGTGATATTAGCAACTATGTAATAAGCAAAGTTCTATTCAAAAGTTCTATTTCTATCTTTCCTGATGTAGATATTATACGTGAGGGTTTTGGTTTTGCTATTCTAGTTATGTTCTTTTTTATGTGGAGATTTGGTGATATTAAACAAACTACTGTGGGCCATTAACATCCATATCCTGTCCTTTTTATTAATTGAGATTATTAAGAAATTCTAAGCATAAGTATGTATGTGATGGTGTTAGTAAAATGCTCATTAACCACTGTACCCTATGGGCTGGGAATGTCCTTTTCAGGGAAAAATGGCCAAAGGACACAGACTGAGCAAACATAACAAAGATTTAGGGGTTGTATTAAGTTTCCTTGGGCTGCTGTAATAACCTACTGCAAACTGGGTAGCTTAAAACTACAGAAATTTACTCGCACTTTTCTGGAAGCCATGTTTCCTCTCAAGGGTCTGGGGAAGAATCCTTCCTGCTTCTCTCAGTTTCTGGAGGTTGCCAGCAATCCTTGGCATCTTAACTTCATCACATCTTCAAAGACCCCGTATTTAAACAAAGTCACATTCACAAGTCCTAGGTGGACATAGATTTGGGGGAGCACTCTTAAATCCAGTATAGGGGTCTTTGGTTAGATAAGGTATTATACCTTGGCATCTTAACTTCATCACATCTTCAAAGACCCTATATTTAAACAAAGTCACATTCACAAGTCCCAGGTGGACATAGATTTGGGGGAGCACTCTTCAATCCAGCATAGGGATCTTTGGTTAGGTAAGGTATTATAGGGGAATTTCCTAGATAAAGAGAAACAAAAAAGTTCGAGAAAATGTGCGTCAGAAGATTTAAGGTCAGTTGTTCCAACCTCTGTCATCAAATAAGAGGCATGTGCCCTGTGATGCCTCAAGGGTCATGGCGACAGGCACTCTCCAGTCAGCTCAGGGCTTTTCCCAAGGCCCAGCTGTGACCTTGGATGTCTCCTTTGGAATAGTTTCTACATGCACCTTGCACAGGCTGGGGGCTAAGTCTGGTGCAGGGAGAGCCACCCTGGAGGGGGCCTGTACCCCTGAAAAGCTCTGTCAAAGGGAAGCTCCTCTCTTTGGACTGGGGTGTAGGTCTGGAAAAGAAGGGTATTCTGTGTTCCCTATTCTGACCACTGAACCCTATAAATGAGCTTCTTTTTATAAGCCTGAAACCTTCATGTAGGCTGAGAAGGAAACGAGTCAGAATAGGTGCCAAGAGCTATAAATGTTCCCTGTCTGTCTGGGGCCATTATTCCATCGCCTACAGGCACACACTTGGCAGCTCCACATAACTCAGGCACATTCATCAGCCCAGGTGGATGCACTGATTATTTAATGAATTGGATGCACAAGGTTCAGGGTCCTAGCTCTTGCATGGGGTGTCTGCCAAATTCTCAGTAGTCTAGAAATATCCCAAGAACTTTCCTGACTTAGAAGTAGAGTTGTTATACATATTGACCTCGTTCTACCGACAAGCCCACCTCTCATCAGTGTATTTTAACAACAGCCACAGCAACCCCACGCCAATTTACCATTTCTTGAGAGTGTGTTTCGTCTTTGGAACATGTGCAATTGCTTTGCAATGATTGCAGGGGAAGTCTCTCAGCTCGTGGCATGTTCTTATGCATGATTCATATGCTCTTTGCCTTTATTTGTCATTTCTAGAGGGTTTGAGAAGCTTTTCCAGGAGTTTTAATTTTACTGGAAATCACACGCTGAAGTTCTGATGTTTGAGACCCGAGGTAGCCTGGTAGGATAGAGTTAGCTGCTTATTCTTTTAGTGTCATAGCTACCTGGTCTATTCCACACTATCCTCCACCATTCTCAACAGTCCTCTATTCCCTCACCATCGTCACACCAGCTCCCCACCCACTTCACAAGTCAGCCTCCCAATTCTACGTTATCCCCAGTCATCCTCAGGCCATTGTCCATAGTGAATGAAGCGAGGTCCCTTTCTGGCTTCCTTTTTCTCTTATGTGGGGCGTCTTCTTTGGACAGTAATGAAGTGTTTTTAGAGTATTTAGGACTTTGTACCTGTCATTGGATGTGTCTTTCTATTTCTGCGTATGTCTTCATATGTTCTTCTCTTGTCTCTGCTCTCATGATACTGGTCTTCTCTTTGAGTTTTCCTCTTTCTCCGGTAACCAGGTCTGTTTACTCCACTTTCCTTCTATTTCTTTCTCTAACGACGGCATCAGTTAGGCCCGACTTGCAGACAATAGAAGCAACTCTAACTATTTAAATCAGGGAGGGAATCAATACAGAGAATTAGATGTAAAAATTGTTGCCAAGATTGGGAGATTATTTTCCAGGCCCAACTCCCAGAACAACACCAAAGAACTGGCCCAACACAGGAATGGCTACTTCTTCCAAAACCTGGAAGCTGATGCCAGAATCACCTATGTTAGCTGCAATCCCGAATCAGAAGGCCATCTCTGTGCCTGTTTCTCCCCAAACTGCACCTTTCTTCACAATCTGAGGATGAAGAAGGTGTTGCCACAATTGTTGTGGCAAAGTGGATGCCTTCCATGATGCTGCCTTTCTTCCTACTTAAGCCAGCTTTGAAATCTAGTTCTTGGGAGTGCTTTTCCTAGAGGAAGGGATAGCTTGAACTGAGGAAATATTTGGCCAGAGACAAGACTTGGAAGGGACACAACTGGATGGTTGGTGGCAGAGACCTGAAGAAGAGGGATGTCGGTGGACCCTGAAAATATAGGATGCTTGTGTCCCTTCTGAATGCTCACTTCAGGAGAAGCTCTCACTGATGAGGTGGACAGCATGACCATTCTGTGGACACTGGTCAGCCTTCTCCCTCTTACACACCCCAGCCACCCCAGCAATTTCTCGATGGGCCCTATAATGGCTGTAGCAGCCGAATGGAGGCTACACAAGAGCTCAAAAACATGGGGTTTTCCTCATTAATCCTCATTTGTGTCCTGCTAGCCCAACAGCTGGCACCAATGGCTTGTTCTTCCTGGGATACCCTCTTCTTCTGAGCATGGATTTGCCTTTGCTGTCCTTTGGCATTCATGGACTTCTTAACAAATGTCTTCTTTACCATGACAGTATCACACGCTAGATTACTTCTAACCAAGGCAGTGATATTATGACAAAGAAGTGGGATACTAGACTGATGCTCAGAAGATTCTGCTGTCTTGCAATATACTCATGGCCTGAGAAGCAGGGAATGGCCAGCTAGAGACTCACTCTGGGTGCCAGCCTGCTTATGCCCAGAGCATGAGCCCATTCTTACTCCCCTCTTAGGCTTATTCTCACCCTACTTCTGCTCCTTCCATCCTATCGCTTTTCTCTTCTCCTCTGCCCCTACATTCTTCTCTTTCCAGAGTACCCTATAAACCTCTGCTTACCTAGTGGTAAACTTCAAGGTGAACTCTTTTCTTTTCCTCATTCTTCCTCCAAATGGGAACTGAAGACTTGCTGTCTCCTGAACACATCTTTTTTTTTAAAAAAATTTTTTTTTCTTTTTGTAGAGAGTCTCACTTTATCACTCTGGGTAGAGTGTCGTGGCATCACACAGCTCACCACAACCTCCAACTCCTGGGCTTAGGCGATTCTCTTGCCTCCGCCTCCTGAGTAGCTGGGACTACAGGCGCCCGCCAAAATGACCAGCTATTTTTTTTTTTGCAGTTCGCCGAGGCCGGGTTTGAACCCGCTACCTTTGGTATATGGGGCTGGCGCCCTACTCGCTGAACCACAGGCGCCGCCCTCCTGAACACATTTTTATTAATCAAGACACCTTGCTTTGCATATTGTGGGAACCCAACTCAAACTAGCTTATGCTAAGAAGCTATCTGTTGTCTGCTATGGCAGAAAAGCCCAGGGCCTTACTGCTTTAGGTTTGGCTGGATTTAGGTGCTCAACAAATGCACATAAGGCTCGGTCTCTCTTCAACTTGAGTTTTGCTTAGCTCTATTCTTTGGCAATCTCTCTCTCTCTCTAAGAAAGCTACTGGAGGCTCCATTACAAATCCAGGTCTCATGAGAGAAGCACTATCTCTCTCAAATAGAAACAATCAAATCAGTATCAGATGGAAAATTGGCCCTACGTGGCCATGTGTCCATCTTTGAATCCATCTGGAATAATCTTATGACCACACATGAATCATGTGATTGTTCTTTTGTGGGGAAATTGAAAGTTGAATCACACAAAGTTGTCGGGGGACAGTTTCCAAAAGGAAGAGAAGCTGGGAAAACAGAGTATGACAGACGTCCACTGTGATGCTGCATTCTCCACCACTGCCTCTCGTGGAAGAGGATCTTTCCTCTTCTTCCTTTAGCCTGCACCCCTCGATTCTAGCTGCTCATGTTCTGTTTCTTCCTGTTGAATTTGCCTGTGCTTTAGCACCTGATGTTATCCACATAACCACCATCCAGGTCAATAAATAAAACTTGTCTGTCCCCTAGAAGCTCCTGTGTGATGCTTCTTTATTATAACCTATATGCAGAAGACAAAACATATCAGGAAACCAGAGGCACTAAAATCACTATAAAGATTTTATTTTAATTAAAAGGTTTTTTTTTTTTTTTTGCTCAGCACCCATAGCTAAGTGGTTAGGGCGCCAGCCACATGCACTGGGGCTGGTGGGTTCGGACCCAGTCAGGGCCTGCTAAACAACAATAACAACACCAAAAAAATAGCTGGGCATTGTGGTGGGCACCTGTAGTCCCAGCTACTTGGGAGGCTGAGACAAGATAATCACTTAAGCCCAAGAGTTTGAGGTTGCTGTGAGCTGTGATGCCACAGCTCTCTACCGAGGGTGACATAATGAGACTCTGTTTCAAAAAAAAATTAATTTTTAATTTTCATTTATGTTTTGAGACAAAATCTTGCTTTGTTGCCTGGGCTAGAGTGATGTGGCATCATCATAGCTCGTTGCAACCTCGAGTTACTGGGCTCAAGGAATCCTTCTGCTTCAGCCTTCTGAGTAGCTGGAGATATAGGTGTGTGAAAGTTAGATTTTTCTGGCTCGGCACCTGTGGCTCAATGGGCTAAGGCGCCAGCCACGTACACCTGAGCTGGCAGGTTCGAATCCAGCCCGGGCCCACCAAACAACAATGGTGGCTGCAACCTAAAAATGGCCGGGCGTTGTGGCGGGTGCCTGTAGTCCCAGCTACTTGGGAGGCAGAGGCAGGAGACTTGCTTGAGCCCAGGAATTGGAGGTTGCTGTGAGCTGTAATGCCACGGCACTCTATCCAGGGTGACAGCTTAAGGCTCTGTCTCAAAAAAAAAAAAAAAAAAAAAAAAAGAAAGATAGATTTTTCTATTGTTTTTTCCTTTGTTGTTGTTGTTGTTTGTAGAGATGGGGTCTTGCTCTTGCTCAGCAGGTCTCAAACTCTTGGTGTAATAAATCCTCCTGCCTCAGCATCCCGGAGTGCCAGGATTATTGGCATGAGCCACTGCTCCTGGCCTGATTTTATTTTCAATTCTACTCTTTCCCGGATTTTGCCAGTTTGTTTTCATATCCTTCTGTTTTCTCACCATGTCTTTCTTGAGCTGTTGCCTCCTTAAGTTTAAAAAATTCATGACAAAATATTTGGATATGGTTTTCATCTGTTCATTGCAACACATTTTTGACAAGTGCTTTTCATCCGCCATTTTTTCTCTCAGTTTTATGCTATAATATTTTTTGCATAGATTTTTGCATAGATCTTAATATCATCCTTCTTCGAGGCAGACAAAATTTTCTTAGAGCAGATGTTTGCAGGAGATTCATAAGAGTTAGGGGCCAGGGATGAGAAAAGGAAAGAACTTTTATCTGAGGGATGTGAGTCCTTTTAAGTTATCAGGCCCAGAGACACGTTAAAGCGAGGCAGCAATCAGGTCCTACCCCTGCTTTGAGCTGTGTGGGTATTCATCTCTTGAAACTGCTTGCTGTTGTCACAGGTAGCTATAATTTAACCTAATAATGTCACACTGGACAATATAAGCCACACTTTATAGCTTAATGATGTATAGCCCATCACTTATCAATGTTATTTCTGTAGACCAATGAGAATTCCTGACAAGGGCGGTGCCTGTGGCTCAAAGGAGTAGGGTGCTGGCCCCATATGCCAAGGTGGCGGGTTCAAACCCAGCCCTGGCCAAAAAAATCGCAAAAAAAGAAAAAAGAAAAAGTCAGAGAATTCCTGACAAACAGCTCTGTATTAACCCACCCAGTCCCCCTTTTTTTCTCTCTAAAAACTTGCTCGCGGGCGGCACCTGTGGCTCAGTGAGTAGGGTGTCGGCCCCATATACCGAAGGTGGTGGGTTCAAACCCGGCCTTGCTGAACTGCAAAACAAAAAAATAGCCGGGTGTTGTGGCAGGCGCCTGCAGTCCCAGCTACTTGGGAGGCTGAGGCAAGAGAATCGCCTAAGCCCAGGAGCTGGAGGTTGCTGTGAACTGTGTGATGCCACAACACTCTACCGAGGGCCATAAAGTGAGACTCTGTCTCTACAAAATAAATAAATAAATAAATAAATAAATAAATAAATAAAAACTTGCTCGTTACTTGACTGTGAACCTTCTAGGTAGCTGTCTTCACTTTGGCCCAAGCAAACTCTTTAAATTATATTTTGTGATTGAGCCTCTTCCCTTTAGGTTGACAAGGCCATTCTAGCCGAGCAAAAATCAATCTGATAAACTGCTTTTTTAAAAAATACTGAATTTGTTTAACTTGTACCTTTCCCCACTCAGTGGAGGTAGGAAGGTGTGGAGCTGTTCATGATGCAAAGTCTTCCTACTCTGTTGCCAGGGGCTGTGTATTACTTCTGTATTTGCAATAACAATACTGAAAACTTAAAACAATATACATTTGGCTTAAAAGAACACAAATTGAGGCTTGGCCCCCGTAGCTCAGTGGCTAGGGTGGGCTACATACACCAGGGCTGGTGGGTTTGAACCCGGCCCACGCCTGCTAAACAACATTGACAACTACAAAAATAAAAAAAAAATAGCTGGGCATTGTGGTGGGCGCCTGTAGTCCCAGATACTTGGGATGCTGAGGCAAGAGAATCGCTTAAGTCCAAGAGTTTGAGTTGTTGTGAGCTGTGATGCCATGGCACTCTATTGAGGGTGAAATAGTGAGGCTCTGTCTCAAACAACAACTACAACGAAAAAACAACAATCCCCACCAAATTTATTATTTTATAGTTCTGGAGATCTTCAAGGGGTCATACCCATGTTTGCAGGGCTGTGCTCCTGGTAGCTCCATGGGAGAATCCATTTCCTGTCATTTCAGCCCCTATTAGAGAGGCCACCTGCATTCCTTGGCTCATGGTGCCTTCCTCAATCTTCAAAGCCAGAAGCAGAGCAACTTCCCGTCTCCCTCTGATTGCTATTCCTGCCTCTCCTTGTGATGTCATGCATACCTGGCAAGTCAAAATAATATAAGCATCTCTAGATTTTTAGTTAATCATAGCTTCAAAGTTTCTTTTGCCACATACAGTAGCATATTCATAGGTTTGGGGATTAGATTGAGGACATCTTGGAGGGAACATTACTCTGTCAACCACAGGTGTCACAGTTTGGATTCTCAGCAAGCAGTTTCAGAGCTGGGGTTCAGCATTCAGGATGCTTCCTGTAGGTGCCCTTGGCATCTGTACCTGTGGGAGGGAAGGAGAGGAGGGGGAATTGGGCAGAGCAAGGTGCTGAGCCTGGACACAGACTGACAGCCTCAGCTTGCCCACAGGGAGGTGCAGGGCTGGAGGGAACAAAAGAGTTGTCCTATTTTGGGCTGAAACAGTGGGCTTCTGTGCTTTGCTTCCACCAGCTGTCAGATATGGGCTGTGCCCAGAAGGGCGTGACTTGGGGGAGAAGTCCATGGAGAGGGGCTGTCCCCAACGAGCACTCACAGAGCCTGCAACAGGTCCTTTCGGCAAGGGAGTGTGGGTGGAGTATCTCTACATTCCCCTACCCTCTGGTATAGACTGCTTCTAATTGATACACCTGAGGACTCACAACTTTTCAGCTTCTTTGTGATATTTTAGCAGTTGGGCATTTAAAAGGCACTTAGTGTTTCTCTAGCTCAACTTGTACTTGTGGGAAACAGCCTCTGACTTTCGCTGTGTGGTGAAGCAAGCGGTTCAGGGTGTTCATGGGCTGGGCCTGGGGCGTATCCCGTAATATTTCCCCCAGAAGCCTGATGTCTGTCCAACCAGGGGTGTAAGGACACTCCTCCAGCTCTCTCTGGGATGGTGGGATTGGGGAGTGGACCGGAGTGGGGTATGAAGAAAAGCTTTGAACATATAAAGAAGCTATTTGGGGTTGAGTTCTCTAGATTAAGTTGAAAGAAAGAAAAAGAAGCCCCAGCAAACAGAATCAGTTTAGGATTAGACTCTTGGAAAAAAGGAAGTTAGCAAGGTGTGGTGGAAATGTTCGCTTTGGGGTCAGACATGAGCTCCAAGTGCTGGTTACATGACCTTGGAGTCATTGCTTAAAGGACCTTAGGTATTGCATTTGTATGGTGGTGGTGATATGACCCTCCACGTATGGTGATGCAATTTAAAAGGTATGATGCAATTTAAAGCATAGCTCAGTGGGTAGGGCGCCAGCCACATACACCAAGGCTGGCAGGTTTGAACCCAGCCCGGGTCTGCTAAAACAACAATGACAACTGCAACAAAAAAATAGCCCGGCGTTGTGGTGGGCGCCTATAGTCACAGCTACTTGGGAGCCTGAGGCAAGAGAATTGCTTAAGCCCAAGAGTTTGAGGTTGCTGTGAGCTGTGTCGCCACTGAACTCTACCCAGGGCAACAGCTTAAGACTCTGTCTCAACAACAACAACAAGAACAAGAAAACCCCCAAAATAAATAAATAAAGGGTATGTGGAAAAGCTTGGCAAGATACTAGTTGGGGTAAGCAGGCAACGCTGAAACCTCAGAGGCTCAGTGACAGTTTGGTTCTCATTGGGGCAAAGTCCCAGGCAGCTCTCCTCCACGCTGAGGCGGGATGGATCCGCTCACACGGTGTGGCTCTGCCCTGGCAACCTGCCGTCTGCACTGTGGCTGTGGCTGCTGTGTGGAGCTGGTAGGGGCGCACTAGCTCAGTCTCTGGCTTGGAGATGGTCACATGGCTCCATGAAACTGAAGGAAAGCTTCAGAACATAAGGAAGACTAACTAGTGTTAACTTAAACATCATGTAATTCATACATTTGGAAAAGAGACATTTATTTTTTTATAAAGGGTTATATTATGTCAGGCAGCCATTTAGACAGTCTGGAAAGTGTAGCCTTTGGTTGAAGTTGCTAGTAACTGGCTCTTAGTGAGAGGGACAGGGGAGGCAGGAATTTAAACTGAATGGATTGGCTAAGTGTAGAATATATTTGATAGGTTATAGGAGGATCAATGCATATTTATGAAGGTGGTCCTGGGGTATACACGCTGAATAAATATGTATGTGATATAATTCCGTGTTTAATTTAGGGTAGTGAATTAATGTTTAAATGTATTATAATTAGGCCCTATATGTCAAAGGGTCTTTTTAGGACACAAAGGCACTTAAGTATGGGGTCTCTGTAAAACTGGCCAGAACCAGTCTATGGTTAGTGGGGTTAATTATTTTCTTTTTGGGTACTAATTTTTTAAAAAAATTCAGGACAGCGCCTGTGGCTCTAAGGAGTAGGATACTGGCCCCATATGCTGGAGGTGGAGGGTTCAAACCCAGCCCTGGCCAAAAACCTCCAAAATCAGATTAATATGAGGGTACAGATGTTTAGGTTACACTGTCTTCATTTCTAAGGTAAAGTTCAAGTTGTAGTTGAGCCCTTCACGCAGGGGGTATGCTGCCACCCCCATATTAGCTAAGAGCTCGCCAATCACCATCCCTCCTCCCTCTCACTTGAATATACTTGTGTTTTTCTTCTGTGTAACTGTGTAGTTGTTTGTATATAAGTTTCATATTAGTATTGAGTATGCTGATACTTACTTTTCCGTTCTTGTGATACTTTACTAAGATGAATGTCTTTCAACTCCATCCAGGTAAATACCAAAGACGTAAAGTCTCCATCCTTTTTTATGGCTGAGTAGTATCTATGGTATACATTTACCACAGTTTGTCAATCCATTCATGGACTGATGGCACTTGAGTTGCTTCCACATCTTGTGATTGTGAATTGAGCTGCAATAAACATTTTAGTGCAAATGTCACTGTGGTAAAATGATTTTTTTTCTTCTGGGTAGATACCTAATAATAGGATTAGGATTGAGGAGTCAAATGGAAGGCCATCTGTTGGTTCTTTGAGAATTCTCCGTACTTCTTTCCATAGAGGTTGTATGAGTTTGCAATCCCATCAGCAGTGCAAAAGTGTCTCCTTTTCTCCACATCCATGCCAGCATCTGTGGCTTTGGGATATTTTGATGTGGGCTATTCTCACTGGGGTAAGACGATATCTGACATGAGTTTTTATTTGCATTTCTCTGATGATTAGGGACGATGAGCATTTTTTCAAGTATTTGTTGGCCATTTGTCTTCTTCAGAGAAGTTTCTGTTCATGTCTCTTGCCCGTTTATCAATGGTATTGTTTCCTCTCCTCTTGTTGAGTAGTTTGAGCTCTATGTAGATTTTCGTTATCAGCCCTTTGTCAGATTCATAGCATGCAAATATTTTCTCCCATTCTGAAGGCTGCCTGTTGGCTTTAGTTGTGGTGCCCTTAGCTGTGCAGAAACTTTTTAGCTTGATCATGTCCCATTTATTTATTTTTGGTGTTGCTGCAATTGCCAACGGAGTCTTTGTCATAAAATATTTTCCTAGTCTGATTTTGTCAAGAGCTTTCCCCACACTTTCTTCTAGGATTTTTATTGTTTTTATCTTAAATTTAAATCTTTTATCCAGCGGGCATCAATTTTTGTCACTGCTGACAGGTGTGGGTCCAATTTCAGTCTTCTACGTGTGGCTAACCAGTTCCCCCAGCATCATTTATTAAATAGGGGGTTCTTTCCCCCAGTACATGCTTTCATTTGGTTTATCAAAGATTAGATGGTGCTACGTGGCTGGGTTTATCTTTAGGTTCTCTGCTCCATTCCATAGGTCTCTAGCTCTAGTTTTGTGTCAGTACCATCCTGTTTTGATTTCTTAAAACTGTATTGGTTCAAATGTTTTTCTGATTCCATATGAAACGAAGTGCTGTTTTATCAAGTGTTTTTCAAAGTATCATGTTGGTGCTTTGTTTTTTTTTTTTTTTGGAGGCAGAGTCTCACTCTGTTACTCTGAGTAGAGTGCCATGGTGTCAATAGTTCACAGTAACTTCAAACTTTTGAGCTCATGAGATCCTCTTGCCTCAGCCTCCCAAGTAGCTGGGATGTTGGTGCTTTGATGGGGATTGCATTAAACCTATAGGTGCTTTGGGTAGCATGGACATTTTAACAATGTTGAGCATGCTATATTCTTCCATTCGTTAACATCTTCTGCTACTTCTATTCTCAGGGTTTCATGGTTTTCTTTTCTTTTTTTTTTTGTAGAGACAGAGTCTCACTTTAACGCCCTCGGTAGAGTGCTGTGGCATCACACAGCTCACAGCAACCTCCAATTCCTGGGCTTAGGCGATTCTCTTGCCTCAGCCTCCTGAGTAGCTGGAACTACAGACACCCACCACAATGCCCGGCTATTTCTTTGTTGCAATCTGGCCAGGGCTGGGTTTGAACCCATCACCCTCGGTATATGGGGCCGGTGCCCTACCGACTGAGCTACAGGCACCGCCCCTCATGGTTTTCTTATAGAGATCCTTCACATCCTTTTATAGATATATTCCTAAGTATTTCATTTTCTTTCTTTTTTTTTTTTTTTGAGACAGAGCCTCAAGCTGTCACCCTGGATAGAGTGCTGTGGCATCCCAGCTCACAGCAACCCCCAATTCCTGGGCTTAAGCAAGGCTTCTGCCTCCACCTCCCAAGTAGCTGGGACTACAGGCGCCCGCCACGACGCCCGGCCATTTTTTGGTTGCAGCTGTCGTTGTTTGGCGGGCCTGGGGGCTGGATTCGAACCTGCCAGCTCAGGTGTACGTGGCTGGCGCCTTAGCCCGTTGAGCCACAGGCGCTGAGCCAGTATTTCATTTTCTTTGAAGCTATTGTGAAGGGTATTGTGTCTTTGATCTGATTCTCAGCTTGACTGTTACTGGCATATATGAAGGTTACTGATTTATGGACATTGATTTTGTTTCCTGAGACATTACTATATTTCTCAATCACTTCTAAGAGCTTTGTGGTTGTGACTCTGGGGTTTTCTAGGTATAAGATCGTGTTATCCACAAAGAGTGAGAGTTTGACCTCCTCTGTCTCCATTTGAATACTCTTGATCTCCTATTGCCTGATTACATTGGCTAGGACTTCCAGCACTATGTTGAATAGCAGTGGTGATAGTGGGCATTCTTGTCTGGTTCCAGTTCTTAGTGGAAGGGCTTTCAGTTTTACTCCATTCACTATGATATTGGCTGTGAGTTTGTTGTAGAAGGCCTCTGTCAGTTTAAGAAATGTCCCATCTATGCCTGTTTTCTTAAGTGTTGCTGTCAGAAAAGGATGCTATATTTTGTTGAATGCTTTTTCTGTATCAATCTAGAGGATCACATAATCTTTGTTTTTACTTTATTTATGTGGTGATTTACATATATGGGTTTACATATGTTGAACCAACCTTGTATCCCTGGGATAAAACCAACCTGATCACGATGTATAATTTTTTTTTTTTTTATAGAGACAGAGTTTCACTTTATCGCCCTCTGTAGAGTGCTGTGGTGTCACACAGCTCACAGCAACCTCCAACTCCTGGGCTTAGGCGATTCTCTTGCCTCAGCCTCCTGAGTAGCTGGGACTATAGGCGCCCGCCACAACGCCTGGCTATTTTTCTGTTTTTGCAGTTCCACTGAGGCCGAGTTTGAACCCGCCACCTTCGGTATATGGGGCTGGTGCTCTACTCGATGAGCCACAGGTGCCGCCCGATGTATAATTTTTTTGATGTATAGCTGTATTTTGTTTGGTAGGATCTTACTAAATATTTTTGTGTGGATATTCATTAATGATATTGGTCTGTAGTTTTCCTTTTTTTTTGAGACAGAGCCTCAAGCTGTTGCCCTGGGTAGAGTGCTGTGGTATCATAGCTCACAGCAACTTCCAACTCCTGGGCTCAAATGATTCTCCTGCCTCCACCTCCTAAGTAGCTGGGACTACAGGTGCCCACCACAATGCCAGCTATTTTTTGTTGCAGCCATCATTGTTGTTTGGCGGGCCTGGCTGGATTCAAACCCGCCAGCTCAGGTGTATGTGGCTGGTACCTTACCTGCTTGAGCCACAGGTGCTGAGATTGTAGTTTTCCTTTTTCATTAGATCCTTTCCTGGTTTTAGAATCTGACTGATAATGTGTTGGGGAGGATTCCTTCTTTCTCTATGTTTGGGAATAGGTTATGCAATGTAGGTACTAGTTTCTCTTTGAAGGTTTGGGAGAATTCTGGTGTGAAGCCATTTGGTCCAGGGCTTCTTAAACAAAAACAAATGTTAGGAGGACAGGACCTGCCCCTCTTTTCCTGTGGCCAGTTAAGGATCAAGATGCTTATGGTGAGGGGAGAAAATGGCCTCTGTGAACTTGGTTGCCCAGTTGGTTGGGAGTTCCTTAGCTTTTCTGGTGCCTGGGGGTGTGACAGCCCATCAGGCTCGCCTGGCTAGAGCTGGGCGGCTGGCCTCTGCAGGGGGAGTCTCAGGTGACCAAAGAAAGAGGGAGGGATGTGGAGACAGGAGGTGGAGACAAAGTTTGTCCACGTTTCTGTCAGGTGAGATGGGGACCCAGGTGGTAGAAATTCCTAGATACAGGAAAACTGGGGTTTCGTGGCTCTGTTCCATGGGGTGAGAGAAATCCTGTGTTCGATCTCTGGGTGGAGACCCCCAGGAAGCCCCAGGTGGGGGAGGCCCCCTGTCCCCTTTGTTGGGTACCAGGCTCCTTCTGTAGCTATTCTGTGTACTCTCCCTTCCTCTTTCACGTCTTCATTTGCCTCTGTAGGGATGTTGAGCTCCTTGATTTCTTTTCCTTTTGTTCAACCTCCAAACTTCAACTGCTCTCTGAGGTTTTCTTCAGTACGGTTTTTCCCCTTTAGGACTGGAGCCGCTGTCTCTAGTCGGCCATCTTGCCGCCCTCTGGTCTTTTTGTTAATATTATGAGAAAGTTAGAGGAATTAGTCCCTTGACTAATTGAAGCTGTAGGTTATGGCTTGTGTGTGGGGGGGCGGTCATTGTGGGGTGGTGAGCTGCCAGTTGTTTATTTGGAGGCTAGGGTTTGTTTAGTTGCAGAGAAAAAGAAAAACTTTGTGTCCCAAGTGTAGGGGCGTGTAACTTAACTCTTTTCTGGAAGGACTTTAGATCTTGTTTATAACACGGTAACTTTTTATCTTTGAATAAAAAAATGCATTTTCCTTTGAATGAGCATCTCATAACAATTCCTTTAGCGTGTCCCACCATTGCTTCAGCTGTGACATGAGGAAGGGGTTTTTCACATTTTGCACTCAAGCCAGGATTGGGGGAGGACTCGGGCTCATCTAGAGGCCAGATGTGTGCTGGTGAGGCTGGCTGCAGGGAAAACATTTCTAAAGACGATTTCTAAATTTCTCAGAAGAAAGAAACCCCCCAAAAGGGCAGAGAGTTTTTAACTCTGTGGTAATTAATCTGAGCTAGCTGTGAATATAAATTCCTTACCCTTTGAGTATCTCTTTGTATCCATCAAAAATCAAAAATTCCCTCTACCTCATCTCAGATGAAAGAACCTCCGGCCATGAATGGGACATGCTCTACTTTATCGTACAATATGAGCTATTAGGCCAAATCTCTCTTCTGGTGAGTTCCACCCACTGGTCCTACTTCTTTCATCAGCCCCACAAGTGCAGCCCCTGACCATGGTCGGATGTGGGGGGCAAATCCTCTCCCTGCTCTGTGCCCTCAGCCTTTTCTTCTCTAGGAAGAACAGTTCTTATTTCTTCATCTACTCCTTGAAGCATGTAATTTTAAGATGCTGATGAGTGACAGCATGACAGCCCTCAGTAGTGGCCTGACATTGCTGGCTTCGTTAGTCTGCAGAGCTTAACCCTTGGTCACCCCTGTGGGGAGGATATATGGGCCCCTTAAGAAAGCCTGATCACTAGAATCAGCACAAACAGAAGGAGACAGGGCGCCTTCTGGGCCAAACACAAACCCGAGCAAGGATATTAGCAAAGCAAAAGAGGGGACACAGTGAGTGGGAAGGGGATGGATGCGGCACAAAGTGGAAAGTCTAAGATATGGAAGCTGTCAGGGTCTGTCCAGGGCAGTCCCGGGGACACTGAATCTGAGTGCTGTGAGCATCTAGGCCACCAGAGTGCAGATCTCTTGGGCAGGAGGGTCAGCAGGTCCTATCATAGCTCAGGGGAAGTGGCCTCGATGTTAGTAACCTCCCTGGGGTCTGATTCTCAGTGTTCGTCAAGCAGTGTTTGGTTTAATAATTTTATGACCCAGTTCCTTGATACCAGGAAGCAGAATGTTCTCATGGGAAACATCATCCCAATGACCAGAATGGGAGTGAATACCCTGGACTTTGGCTCATATATCAATCTATTGTAAGTTGGGAAGTATCAACCATTTTCTGCCAGAATGATCGCACGTACGTGTCGTGTACCTCTGACAGTCGCCACCTCTATTTTCCATTCTTTTTCATTAATAGAAGCCTTTGTGCCAACTAAAGATGCTCACTTCCCCAGTCTCTCTTGCAGCTGAGGGTAGCCATGTGCCACAGTTCCTGCTAATGCAATGTAGGTGGAAGTCTCTGGGGAGTGTGTCCTTTTACAAAGGTGAAGCCTTGCTAGAGAAAATGTTTTTGCTTTTCTACTTTCTTTCTGCCTAGAACATGGATGTGAGGCTGCAAAGTGCAGTGGCCATTTTGTGACAGAGAGGCCAAATTTACACCCAAAGATATCAGAGAAAGAACATCAAAGGAATCTGGCTCCTTGGTGACATCCGCGAGCAGTTGCCCCAGCTCTGATTGCCTTCCTTTGGACAATGTAGAAAGTAAGCCCCTATCTGCTTAAGGCAGAGTTGGTAGTGCCTTCGGTTCTTTGCAACAGTAGGTATTCTTTATTGAGGCAGGTACTAAGTGAAGTTGTGAGCTAGCAAAGCTGAGAACAAGACCCCAGGATGTAGTTAATCTACAAGGCAATGTATCCATGAGGCTCTTTGGTGGTCTTCCCCTGGGATACTTCTCAGTATTTTCTGATCATAAATATAACTCATTTACTTTGTGAAATTCAGATAAATAGTACATTTTAAAGAGTAAAGACAAAAAAATCACCCTGAAGCCCGCCACTGAGAGATAACCACTGTCTACACAGTAGTGAGTGTCCTCAGAGATATCTGTGGATCTGTATACATAATACATTTTTTTTTTTACATACATGGGATTGCATCTTGAAACTTTCTATTCACTTGATGACTTTTTTTGGGGGGGGGAGGGGAGATCTTGCTCTGCTGCCCGGGCTAGAGTGGTGGCATCATCATAGCTCACAGCAATCTCAAACTCCTGGGTTTGAGTGATTCCTGCCTCAGCCTCCCAGGTAGCTGAGATTATAGGCGTCCACCACCACACCTGCGTAATTCACTTGACAATTTATTGTGAAAATCTTTCCAGTGACTTTTTGTTAAAAAAAATCCATTCTGACTATTGTATGATTTAACATATATCTACATGATTAATTTTAGCATTTTAACATTTAAACACTATTATTTAATCTGTTATATGCTATGATTTAGTATCAGATTTTGACATTTTGTGTAGGGATGCTGTGCAAGGTCTTGGGTGAAGGTCTCTGAGAACTTTCTGATGATCCCCTAAAGGCCGGTCCTGGAAGTGGACTTGCTGGCTTGGGGGAAGGGGATGTCCTGCTTCCCACTGTGTGGTCCCTGCCCCCCCTCACATGTTGGGAACTTTCTGGAGATAGTCTTGGCTCTGCTGACTTGTCCTTCCACACGTCTAAGCCGTCTGGTTTCACAGGGACCTGGATACAGCTCAGCAGCACTTTATCCACCAACACATCCCACTCTCAGGGCTGGTTTCCTTCTTCCTACACCCAAATTAGGCTCAGTGTGGGCTCTGTTTATAAGGTAGTCTGCAAAAGGTGCAGCTTTCTAAGAGAAAAGATAGAGCTTTCTTAACAAAAAGCTTCTAGTTTCTGGTAGAGAGCACCTTAGGCAATACTCAGACCTCACCCTCAGCGCACGCTTTCTTTAGCAGCTAACTCGTTCTGTTCTTTATCTAGAATGCCACATTCTCCTCCCCGTCCTAGGAGAGGTGGACAAAAAGAGATTCATCGGTGGGGGCTCTGTGGATGAAACCAGTCACTGCCCTTCTCCACCAAGGTGAGCTGCACCGTCTTTCTGCCCAGGTTGATGGACAGTGATGACCATGGATGTCGATGTCCTTGCCCTCATTAGGGAATTGCAAAGCTGGCTTCTTCTGTTCACTATCAGAGATATTGCAAAGTAGCTGGCATGCAAACTTTCCTAATGAAACGATTTAAAACATAAGACTAAAGAACATTCTGTGCCCTGTTCTGTTCACTTGTTATAAATTACTTTAAGTATCTTGTGGGACCAGGACATCCTGGGTCTTGGGGTACCAATCTCTTAGTGATGGTTTTCAAAATCCATAAATTCACAGGTGGAGAAAGCATTATAATTAGCAAATGGCCAAGGGCCATCCCCCAAACTGTCACTTCTGCAGGATGGTCCAAGCGTTCCTGGCATACCGACCCTTTCTTCCCTTCTTCCTGGATAAGAGGGCAGGAGAACAGATTCTAAATCTTCCCACGTCCTCTGGTATGTGACACTTTGTCCTTGTGGAAATATTAATTACCGCATTTCTCTGAGTAATGAAGATGCTCCTCCCGTGAGTCCCTGACTGAGGAGCAGCCTGCCCTGGCCTCCCCTCCTGGTTCTCACTGGATTTTCCAGCAACAAATCTCCGTGTGACATGCTCCCACCCAACATGCTCTTTCCTCTATGATCTGCTGAGCCTCAGTCATGTCCTAAAATACACCCCTTGCAGCCTTTGTTGACCTAGAATCTATCAACTTAGTGCCTTTTTCATTTGTGCTCATTTTACTTTTTCAGCAGCCCCGCCCCCCTGCAGTCAACACCCACCCTGACGACTTCTGCTCCCTTCCTCCTCTCCGCACCCACTGCACTTTCCAGTTTTCTCCTCCTATAGGGCACTGATATTCCCTCAACCTTTAATCTGTTCTTCAGCTCTTTTTCGAGACGGAATCTTGTTGCATTGCCCTGATAGACAGCCATGGTGTCGTCATGGCTCACGGAAACCTCAACTAAACTCCTGGGCTCAAGTGATCCTCTTGCCTCAGCCTCCATGAGAAGCTGAGACTACAGGTGCACATCATTATGCCTGGGTCAATTTTCTATTTTTAGGAGAGATGGGGGTCTCGCCTCGCTGTTGCCTAGGCTGGTCTCACACTCCTAAGTTCAAGGAATTCACCTGCCTCGGCCTCCCAGAGTGCTAGGATTACTGGGTAAGCACCATGCCTGGCCTTGAGCTCTTTCCTGTCTGTATCTCATGCGCAGGTCTCAGTCATTTGCCTGCATGTCTATGTGTTGGATTCTCCCTTGGGTGGGGGCCATAAAGCTCTTGCTCATTCTCTTCCAGCTGCGCTGCCACCTTGCTGTTCCCACAACAAGCCATGCATTCTCTCATCACAGGGCCTTTGCACTGCGGGACGCTCTTCCTCCAGATAGTCACGTGGTTCTTTCCTCTTCTCTGCTGGTGTCTGCTCAAAGGGCGTCTTGTCAAAGGCTTCCTGACCCACCTATATAAAGTAGCAACCCTGACTTCTGACCTTTCCAATATTCTTCCATAGCCCGTACAGCCACTTGGCCTCTCTCTCACGCAGATATATATGGTTACATATAAAATATCTGATTCTATATATAAAGAAAGAAAAATGTGGCATGATCTCACTTATATGTTGAATCTAGAAAAGTCAAAATTTAGATGTACATTTATATATGTATAAGTATATGCAAATATGTATATGTGTATATATATATATGTTTATTTCTTTATTGTTTAACTCCACAAACTAAGATAGAAGCTCCAGGTGAACAAGGATTTTGTCTCCCTAATAAGCAGGCAGCAGATATTTGTTGAATAAATGAATTCTCAAAAACACTTGGTTGGAGCAGATCTATTGATCAAGGTTATTAGTTGCAGAATCACCTCTACTCAGCTAAGGAGAAAGGGATTTATTCAGGGTGCTAAGAAGGTCACAGAATCATGGAGCTTGGAAGAAATAGCCCCCAAGGACAGAGATGGTTCACTTTCCTCTTGTACCCTGGTAGGGGGGTTAGTGAAACCTAAATCCCTTGTCCAAACCCTAACAACAAGCAAGGAAGTGCAGGTCCCCCTGACCCTTCATGCTAGGAAGGCAATGTTTACAGTGAAGAAGAGTTCAAAGGATTTGGGGCATGCCATGAACGACAGATATCTATTGTAAATATTGTCCTAGGCTGATGGGATTAAAGGTTTATGTCACTGTAATTTTATTTTCTCTCGAGCAACTCTGCAGCTATTTGTCTGGCCATTTGGGCTGCTGCTTCTGAGACTTGCCTCTTTCTCCCCCTCGCCTGTTTTTCTGTTCACTTTCCCTCCTTGCATGTCCTGGCAGTGCCTGGTCAGGTTGAGATGTTGCAAATGTCTTTTCCCAATCAGGCATCTGTATTGAGTAGAGGGGATTCTGCAACAAACAACCTTCATCAACAGATTTGCTCCAACCAAGTGTTCATGAGAATTCATTTATTCAACAAATATCTGCTGCCTGCTTATTAGGGAGACAAAATTCTCGTTCACCTGGAGTCTCTATCTTAGTTTGTGGAATTAGGCAATAAAGAAATAAACATGTATATCAGTTTTCCCCCTTAATGGTCATAATAAGTTATCTTCTTACTTAGAATAGGTCCTCAGGAGTGCTGAATTGTATTCATTGGATTTTTTAAGACATAGGATTCTTTTTTTTATTTTTATTTTTTTAGTTTTTGGCCGGGGCTGGGTTTGAACCCGCCACCTCCGGCATATGGGGCTAGCTCCCTACTCCTTGAGCCACAGGTGCCGCCCATTCCATTGGATTTTTTAAAAGTAAAATTTATCGTGTACATTTAAGATATACAATATGATGTTATGAGACACGTATAGATAATAAAATAGTTGCTATAGTGAAGCAAATTAACATATCCAACATCTCACAGTTACCTAATTTTTTTTTTTTTTTTGTGGCAAGAGCGACTATAATCTAGTCATTTAGCAAAAATTACCAAATGCACCGCGTGGTTATTAATTGCAGCTCTCACTTTGCACCTTAGAAGGCTGGATTTGTTCAGCCTAAATATCTGCTACTTTGTATCCTTTAATCTGCATCTCCCCCGTTTTCTCCCTCACCCCACTGTTTATTCTCTATTTCTGTATATTGGACTTTTTCAAAAAGATTCTATGCATAAATGAGATCATGCAATATTTTTCTTTCTGTTTCTGTCTCATTTCACTCAATATAAGCTTCTCTAGGTCTGGCAAATGACAAAATCGCCTCCATTTTAAAGGCGAAATCATATTCCATTGTGTGTATATATCATGGTTTCCTTATCTATTTGTTCACTGACAGACATCTAAGTTGTTTTTGTATCTTGTCTACTGTGAGTAGCTACAATGCAGGTGGGTGGCAGATATCTTTTTTTTTTTTTGAGACAGAGCCTCAAGCTGTCACGCTGGATAGAGTGCTGTGGCATCACAGCTCACAGCAACCTCCAATTCCAGGGTTCAAGTGAGTCTCCTGCCTCTGCCTCCCAAGTAGCTGGGACTACAGGCGCCCGCCACAATGTCCAGCCATTTTTTGGTTGCAGCCGTCTTTGTTGTTTGGCGGGCCCGGGCTGGATTCGAACCTGCCAGCTCAGGTGTACGTGGCTGGTGCTTAGCCCGTTGAGCCACAGGCGCCGAGCCAGGGTGGCAGATATCTTTATGAGATGATAATTTTATTTCATTTGGGTATATTCCCAGTAGTGATAATTCTATTATTACTATTATTACTATTATTATTATTTTGTTTAGTTTTGAGGTAATGTCTTGCTCTGTCACCCAGGCTGGAGTGCAGTGGCATCATTATAGCTCACTGTAACCTCCAACTCCTGGGCTCAGGCAATCCTCTTGCCTCAGCCTCACAAGTAGCTGGGACTGCAGGAGCTTGCCACCAAGCCTGGCTAATTTTTTTATTTTTTGTATATAGGGGGTCTTACTATTGCCCAGGCTGGTCTTGAACTCTTGGTTTCAAGTGATTCTCCCACCTTGGCCTCCCTTGGATGTGTAAGCCTGGTCAATAATTCTATTTTTAATATTTAGAGGAACTAACATACTGTTTACCATATGGCTACACCAAACTCTATTCCCACCAACGTGTACAAGCGTTCCCTCTTCTCTGCACCTTCACCAACATGTGTTGGTTCTTTTTGTGACAGCCATTCTAATGGGGATGAGGTGATACATGAATCTCATGGTGGTTTTGATTGGCATTTCCCCATTTATTAGTGTGCTCATCACTTTTTCATATACTTGTTGGCTGCTTTTATGTTTTCTTTGTAGAAATGTCTATTCAGGTCCTTTGTCCATTTTTAAAATCGGGTTATTTGTTGTTTTTGCTATTGAGTTCTGTGAGTACTTCATAAATTCTGGCTATTAACCCCTTATCAGATACATGGCTTGCAAACATCCTTTTCCAGCCTGTAGGTCACCTTTTCATTTTGTGGATTGTTTCTTTTGCTATACAGAAGCTTTTCAGTTTGATGTAATCTCATTTATTTATTTTTTTCTTTTGTAGCCTGAGCTTTTGGTGTGATAGTAAGATAATCATTGCCAATGTCAAGGAATTTCCCCCCAATGTTTTCTTCTAGGTGCTTTATGGCCTCAGGTTTTACATTTAGGTCTTTTATACATTTTTGAGTTGATTTTTGTGTATGATGTAAGATAAGCATCCATTTTCATTTTTTTCTATGTGGAAATCCAATTTTGAATAGAAGTTCTCAGTTTTAGTATAGTGGAAAATTAATTTTTATCTTAGAGTTTGTGATTTTTAGGTCTTATTTATAAAGTTCTATATCCTTGGGTGTCAAATATATTATTGTAATGTTATTACTATTGGCTTTACAGCTATGCCTTTCACATCTACTTCTTTCATACACCTGGGGCCCACCTTTGCCATGTATGTGATGATATGGTGTCTGGTAGGAATGCAATACCTCCTCTCCTCATATAAAGAGATAGAGTTCCCCAAAATCACTTGCTAAAGAAGTTCTTCTTTCTACACTGACTTTGATGCCTTCTCTATCAGACTGAGTCCTTGTCTATACATCGGTCTATAGCCATGACCTCTAATTTGGTCTATGTTCTGGCCCTTTACTTTTCATTACTGTGGGTTTGGAGTATGTCTTCATTCTGGTAAGATAATTTGTCTTTGCTCTTTTTAAAAATTGTCTTAATTTGGAAACTTTTATTCTTTTTTATAATTTTTCTTTTTTTTTGAGACAGAGTCTCAAGCTGTCACCCTGGGTAGAGTGCTGTGGCATCACAGCTCACAGCAACCTGAAACTCTTGGACTTAAGTGATTCTCTTGCCTTACCCTCCCAAGTAGCTGGGACTACAGGCACTGCCACAATGCCTGGCTATTTTTTGATTGCAAGTGTCATTGTTGCTTAGCACAGCCGGGCCAGGTTCAAACCCACCACCCTAGGTGTATGTGGCTAATGCCCTGCTGACTGAGCTATGGGCACCGCCCTTTTTTGTAAATTTTAGGATAAATTTCTTGAGTTCTTTAAAAAGGACAGTTGGAATTTGAATAAGATAATAAGGAATTTGAATAAGGTAATATTTGTTTTTTTTTTTTGAGACAGAGCCTCAAGCTGTCACCCTGGATAGAGTTCTGTGGCATCACAGCTCACAGCAACCTCTAA
>CAUYRH010125980.1:0-30991 GCA_963574655.1 Perodicticus potto
CCCTTTGAAGGGTAAAGGGTTCATTATATTCTTTAAATCTATGGGTTTGGGGGATTAGTAGCAGGGATAGAGGGCTTGGTGTAGGGGCAGGGGGGCTTGGTTGTTACATTTGCAGTCTTCAAAGAGTTTGAAGTAGAAGGAGAAAACAGCGAGAATCTTTATTTGTATTCTTTTTTTTTTTTTTTCAGACAGAGCCTCAAGCTGTTACCCTGGGTAGAGTGCAGTGGCATCACAGCTCACAACAACCTCCAATTCCTGGGCTCAAGCGAGTCTCTTGCCTCTGCCTCCCAAGTAGCTGAGA
This sequence comes from Perodicticus potto, assembly GCA_963574655.1. NCBI lineage: Eukaryota > Metazoa > Chordata > Mammalia > Primates > Lorisidae > Perodicticus > Perodicticus potto. The sequence goes on from CAUYRH010125980.1 coordinate 302, forward strand.
CTACAGGCACCCGCCACAATGCCCGGCCATTTTTTGGTTGCAGCCATCATTGTTGTTTGGCGGGCCCAGGCTGGAATCGAACCCGCCAGCTCAGGTGTACGTGGCTGGCACCTTAGCCCGCTGAGCCACAGGTGCCGAGCCTGTATTCTTGACTATAAATATTTTTCACAATTTTGGGAGTTTTATGAGGGGGAGAAGGGGCAAAGAGAAAATATCAAATCAAAAGAAAGAGTTGCACACTTTAATTTACACGCTGCTGTGGTTTGGCAGTACATGGAGCACTGAGGATGTCCATCAATATGTACATAATTGTTTTATTAGATACCAAATAGAGTTAATTACAAGAGGACTTAGTGGACTTTTCTCTCCTAAATTGCACAGAAAATGCATGTATTACCTTCCTGTGATTTTTAAATGCTTTGATGTCACCAAGGATATCTTTAGTTGTACAGGGAAAACTCTTGCCTCATAAATTATTCATTCTTTATATAATCAGTTGGGATCATTTCTTGTCTCAAGCATTCATTGCTTAGCACGTAGTTTTGAGTAGAAGACTGAATTCGTACAGGTAACATAGAAAAAATATATATTTTTGGATAAAATATCTATTTTTGAAAATATGGGCTATCTCTACATTGTCTATTCTGATCTTGTAATTTTAAAGACAATTTTTGTACTTATATTCAAAATTCATATTTATCTCTATTACGGGTATCATGCTCATTTATGTCAGCCTATGAACATTTTCTTTCCTTTTCTTTTTTATAAAAGATCTTAATTCCATCATTTATCATGTGAGTTGTTTGAATCAGCCTTGGTGCATCACTAACTTCAGTAGGTCACATTGTCCTTAACTTAAATGAAGCACGGAAAGTGGAGGAAGAGAGGGTTCAGGGCAAATTGCCCAGCCAGGAACAGGCTAACTGTAACTGAGAGGCCCCTCGGGGTCACCTTCTGAGATGGGCTTTTATGATCTTGACTTTAAGAGAAATCCCTGACCTACACAAGTCTCAGGGCTAACATAGGGAGCTGCTTAGAGATTGCCCAGAGACATTTAGCAAAAAAGGGAAGCCAGGCAGAATCCCACAGGTATTCAAGGCTATAGCAGCTTTGGCTAGGTACCATTCTGAGAACCTGTATATCAGGGAAGAGTGGGACCAGCTGTGGCCAATATGCACCTCCTAGGAGGGATGGAGAAGGCCAGGTGTTCTCATGCACCCCTAGGAAGGTCCCCACTGTCACCTGCTGTTGAGACTGAGACATGAACAGATGGAATTCATTTTCTAGTTGCTCACCCACACTGCTCTAGCCTTTATGGTCACAAGTCCAAGGTAACAATTTGAGAGATACACACTCGGCTATATCCCACTCCTGGGCTGAGTTTGGGCTGACATGGCTGCAGCCCCCACCTGGCTGGAGAAGGGCAGGGGAACCAGGCCGTTTAGCACACATCTGAGACAGTGCCCGCCAGCCTGCAGCCAGCTGCTGTGGGACAGAGTCTCAAGTGAACTTCACTCCCCATAGTTTCCTGCCACTGTAGCCTACCTGAGAAAGGCCCACTCTCTTTAGTCACATGTTCAATATGTTGTTTTGGGAGTTTGAATCCAGCCAGTGCCCCAACCTTGGGCTGAATTCAGGCAGACACTGCTGCAGCCTCACCCAGCTGAGGAGGGACAGGGGGAGCCCATACTCTCTATTCTACAAACATCTAGGACAATTCCCACCACCCTGCTATGGGCCACTGTGAGACCCAGGTGTAAGTGAATGAATTCCCCCACCCCATTCCTGTAGCATCGTGTCTATGCTGTTTGCCTGGAAGTGGCCCTGCCCCTCTAGCCACAGGCCAAAGGTGCCAGTCTGGGAACTTAAAGCTGGGCAGTCACACATCCTCAGGCTGAGTCCAGGCGGACAGCTGTAGCCCCACTCAGCTGCGGAGGGATCACTGATCCTTGATCAATGATCTCAGCTAGATCTTCTGGAAAACTTGCTGCAGCTTCTCCATTAGCACGTGCTGCTTTACCTTGCAATTTAACGTTATGAAGATGGCTCCTTTCTCAAACCTTATGAACCAACCTCTGCTACCTTCAGACTTTTCTTATGGGGCTGTCACGCCTCTCTTGGCCCTTACAGAATTGGAGCGAGTTGAGGTACTGCTCTGAATCAGGCTTTAGCTAAGGAAATGCTGTGGCTCACTTGATCTTCTATCTAAACTACTAAAAACTTCTTCATATCATAAATATGGTTATTTTGCTTTATTATCCATGTGTCCTGTGGAGCAGCACTTTTAATTTCCTTCAGGAAATTTTCTTTTGCATTCACAACCAGCTGTTTGGCACAAGAGGCCTAGTTCTCAACCCTTTCTGCTTTTGATATGCCTTCTTCACTAAATTATTGCTGGCCTTTGATTTAAAGAGAGACATATGTTTTTTTTTTTTTTTTGAAATATATATTCTTATGGACTGGCTAAATTGAGTTAATTAACGTGTGATTTCATATACATTTTATTGTGGTGAAAATACTTAAAATACTCTGTTGATGATTTTCCGGAATATAATACATTGTCATTAACTATAGTCATCAGGTTGATCTTTTGAATGTTTTTCCCCCATTTATTGGAAATACTCTATCCCTTCACCAACTTCTCCCTGACCAAGTCTCTGGGTTTATTCATTATTATTTCAGACTCACCTTTTACTCAGCATTCAAAACTCATGCATTCTTTTGATCTCAAGGTGAATTTTCATGATTATACCTTCACCCAAGACTAGGATAGAATAATATTTATTTCTATGTGGTTTCTAGCTCTGTTTTTTTCCTTCTAATTTTTCTTTCAATTCTCCCTCTTCACTACATATTCTGAGGTTAGTATTAGCCTACACCAATACCAGGCATCGCCCCTAGAAACTGAGTCTGCTTTACATATTCAGGGGCTCTGCTTTTCTGGAAGGAGAGTTTGGACAAGCTTGTTGACAGAAGGAAAAACACCATCAGTAAAAGTATGGAAACCCCTTTATTAGAAACCGCACCCAATAGAGAAGTTTGAGGGATTGACAGTAACTCTTTTTAATAAGCATAATATGAAAATATTAAAAACTTTGATAATACCTTTAAACTTAGATGTTCTGGTAGAAATATGATAGGCTTCTATTCTTTGTTTACCAATTTTATGAAGAGGCTTAGGAAGAATATGAAAGCACCATGTAAACCATAGTTGACATTTGATAATTTTATTAAGGGAAAAAAATCTGAAGACTAGCACAATGAAAAATGCTTTTAAGGAAGTTTGGAAAATTCTCTCCAGCCTGAGAATTGGTCTTAGATTTTAGTTTTCAGTCTATAGTCTGTGGATGGATTATTTTACAGGTAATCAGGTCACCTTTTTCTGCCTCACTGGTGTCCAGTGAAATTGAGCATTAAACAGTATTTTTTTCGGACTATACATCATTGATCCTACAGACTTTAAAGCCTTTTTTTTTTTTAATATTGAGAACTGCTGTGCTGTTATTTCCATGAAATTACGTAGTGGGCTAGCATTTGTAGTGATTAGGTTTAAGTTGTTGCTACAGTCCTGCAAACCTTGAACTTTTCAAGCCAAAACATGTCAAATTATATAACTGTGGTCACCTAAGAAACTTGATCAGAATTTTATGCTGTGATATATTCACCATAAGAACTTTCCTATTTATAATGTGTAGTGCTCACATTCTAAATATCTATTTATTCAACAGCCCATCTCTGAAGGATGCAGAAGCATTTAACGGAGTAGAAGGAGCTATTTTTTTCTCCTATCAGAGATGGCTCTACTGCTACCCATAGAAAGCATGTGCCATAAATTATTGTGGCCAAAGACAGGGTGCTGAAGTCTAAAGCCCAGCTTGATCTCACTGCCTTCTTCTGGTATGTTTTACAAGACCACACTTAACTGTCATTTCTCTTGTTATTACCCCTCTTGGTATATAACATAAATGATTATCATGTAACCATTTATAAATTAAGAGTGTATTCAAATACTAAGAGCTTCAATTTTTTCTCATGAATTCTTATAATTCAAACAATCATAATCTTGAGATCTTTAGGTAGAAGTAAGCTCAGAAGTCATCTATTTCTAACTATTTCAAACTTATTATTTTACAGATATGTAAATTGAAGCCTAAAGTTAAAAAGTAGAAAAATAGTAAAAGCAACATTTAAACTGCGGACCTGAACTTTTTACCTATGGGCTTTCCACTATTGTACATCAATTCCCTTTTATAAAATAATGAAGGTAATTCTCAGCCTCAAGTTTCCTCATTATTATTAACTTAGGAATAAAAGACTTCATTTAATTACCAAAGTCTAAGGAATTTTAGCAAAACACTTTAACAGTATTTTAGTCCTTCTGCTTAAAAATATAATCCATTACTGTGAAGGTATTAAAGCATAGTCATTATAAATGATCCCTTCTGCATATTTGCAACAATACCAGCAACTCCTTGCACACACACACACACACACACACACACACTCTCCTTTCAGGATGCCATGTCTTACATAAGGATTGAGTCCTACAATTTAGTATATTTTAAAATTATCAGGAGTGGTTCTTATTAAGAGAAATCCTATATTTATAATGCTAACTATTAAAGTAGATTGAGGAAAAATTGGAAAGGGTGTTTGTTTCTTTCTGTTCCTTTTCAAGGGCAGAATGGAAAGCGAGGTATGAAGTTCAGAGCTATGTTTCTTGGTTCCATATTGAAAGATTTCGGAATCACAAGTTGATGTCATTGAATAGTGCATATCGTTCTCATCACTTCGGGTAGTTTGGGAGGTGTTTTCTTCTGTCTGGGTCTGTTAACATGTTCACGAGGCCTGCCATCTGAGAAGGATTTTTCCCTGGCGGCCATGACCTAATTTCAAGGATCTGGCAGAGGAATGCAGGCAACTGACAGCCCAGGTTTTCTTATTTAGCATATTAATCATCTACATTTTTAGCATACAGACATGATAAAAGGAAGCCTGTGAAGGATTTACCAGCCTTTCTGAAATCAGGCTGTTGAAACACTCTCTGAACCTTTGTAGACCTCAGACTTTTCCATAAATAATCTTTTTTGTTGTTTTTGCACACATCTCCGAGCTTCCAATTTTTGACTGGTGTTCAGACTCTAACTTATGCTATCTATAATGGAAAGCGATTGGATTCTAGAAGATGCCACAGTTTACAAGCTCAGAAAAAGATGGGCCTCTTGCCTGAACATGCTCTTTGTTTTTGTGATAACCTTTTTTTCCCTTTAATTTCTTTTATATTTGCTTCTGTAATCCAAGGAAGGGTTTTTTGTTCTTCTAGAACAAAAATAAATGCTTATGCAGAACCAAATGAGCAATTATACTGTTCTGATGATATGCACTTTTAGTGACAGAATAAGGAAAAAATCCTATTGATTTAGCATTCAAAAGCTTATTATGTTGAGAAAAAAATAAAAGTTTTGGTGTTTTCAAATGTTCTACAAACTATAATATGAAAAAATTGGGAGGTTTACCTGAAATATTTTTATTTTGTTTCTTCATAAACTTGGCAAATGTTTACTCCTGAGTGCAAACAACCATCCTGCCTTGGCCTCCCAGAGTGCTAGGATTACAAGCATGAGCCACCATGGTGGCTGCTTTATTTGTTTTTATGACATAATTTTGGCCATAACAAGCTTTCCTTTTCAAGTAGTTGTAGACTACTAGTACTATCCAAAAAGGAAGTTTAATAATGAAAATGTTAACATTTTAAATCATCAAATTGAAGCTTTCATTTCTCTTTAAGACTTAAGCTAAAGGTCAGTGATCAAACAGATAAAAAAACAAAGAACAATTCTGAGAAATCACATCTTTTTTCTTTTATACAAGGTGGACATAAAGTTCATGTGAAATTTAAATAGTAAACTAATTTAAATAGTAAAGTAATTTAAATCGCACACAAACTTTATGTTCATGCTGTATATGTTAGATTTGTTTTAGGCTATGCATTTTTCCACAAAGACATTTACAGAGAGAAATAAACAAACACACCAATTAGGGCTCCTTTGAAAAGAGACAAAGTTGACTTAGTAAGAAAAAATTATCTGCTGGTAGTTAAGACACCAAAACTTATCTGCAAATAAGAATTAAGATAAAAAATTGAGTATGGGCAAGAATAGATTTCTTAAAGATCTCCAGCTAGAGTTTGCAATTTTTCATGCTTCCTTGTCCTACAACAGCCATATTTTACCATTTTAAATGTAAATAAAAATGACTTCCAGGTTTATTTGATTATGGACCGAATTACTCTATCAGAGGATGACAGGCAATGACAAATAGGTTCCCCATAATGAAAGTCTGAAAGATGTCATATTCTCAGTAAATGATGATAAAGAAAAAAACCAAGCAAATTTTTCTTTCATTCACACTCTTTTACATCTGTGCATTCATCCTGTCAAACTCTGTTAAATCATTGGGTCACTTGGAAAGTCTTACATTTGGCAGGACAATGTAAGTTTCAGTGTAATTTTTCTTACTAGGACCCCCAAGGCTAATTCAGTAAATTTTGAAAAGTCTGTTACATTGCAGGAAAAGCTGTGTAACATAAATGTGTCTTGCCCACTTGTCAACATGAGCAGAGAACTATTCATATTTTAATAAGTGAAGTGACAGAATTCCATTTTCAGAGTCTAGACTTTTTAACTTTAGCAGTGGCAAATCATCAGAATGGTGACTGTTTCTTCTTTATTAGCCCCTATAAAACTTGACAGCCTTTCTGTACATTGCAAACAGTCTAAAACCGTGTTGACTTTGTACATTAGCTAATTTGCCTGAGTACATTTTCCAAATACAACTCATTCCTAGAAGCAGAGAAGACAATGTGAAGATTGCAAGATCGTCAGGGGGAGTTCTTTGATGCTAAGGGCTGCCTTACTCGCAGCTGTGATCTCCTGTTTGTCTCATAAAAGAGAGTCAATAGGTGCTTGAATAAATGAATGTATAAAGCTGTGTTAGTAAAGAAATTTCTCTATACATAAGGATGAGAGAGAGAACTGAATTGTGCACTCCAACTGGTGGTTATTATTAAGTAAACTTGAGTAGCTTGGATGAGAAAAAGGGACATTTTTACTATATTTAAGTCAGAGATGCCATTGTGTAATATTTTCAGTTTAGAATCAAAAAAGAAAATGACTTTTTCTGCCAAAGAGGAAAGTGTAAAACTGTTGCCTTCTCCACCATATGCCACAGGCAAAAAAATCACAGATGTCAAAGAAGTCTAAGAGAACATGGGCTGGAGGAAGCAAACCAGCGATAAGAACCAGAACGCAGACAAAATCCATTCCCTGCTCAACAGTAAAGCAAAGCCCAATATTTAATGAGCATGGTGGAGAGGAGGGGGGCTGTGAGACACGCACTTGAAGTGTACTTTATCTGCTGGTGCACATGTCTTCACACCGCTCACTCCTGGATTTTTGAATGTGCTATTTCATTTGTCTGGAAGTCCTATTCTCTACCTCCCCTTCACACTGCTCTAATTTCTATTGTGGAGCAGCCTTGTCACCTTGTCCAGTAGCATATTACATATGTCTCTCTTTCTTCATTTGGTTTTATTCCAATTAGAATTTGAGAGCCTTAGAACAAGATATGTCATGTTTGTAATACGAAGTTGGACAATTAGGGGCCCGAACTTGTCCTAGAAAAAGTGCTCCATACCACAGTGGTGAATACCACCACAGTCACCTTTGCAGTGTTTCCCTTGGGAAGCTACATGCTGACACTTCTTCCTAGTCCACCCTTCAAAGCAATTTAGTACTCTTTTTCTGGAATGGCCATCAGAGGTGTTGTCATATGAGGTCTGACAGTTAAGTTTATGGACTCATCCTAGAAATAATACGGTAATACCTCTTGCTGACTGTCACTACAATCACCAGATGGCCAAGGGCAGCACTTCGGGGGTGACCATAGTCATATTTAGCAATGAAAAGCACTTTGTTTAGGATGAGTTTGTGAACTTAATTGGCAGAGGTCACAGCCTCTCTAGCTTCTAGTATACTACTTGACATACGAGGTAATAAACAAATGTCTATTTAATAGATGTATAAACTAAAGGAAAATCTGAAACTTAGTACCTAACACACATCATCAAATAAATGAAACTCTCAAAGATGCAGGGAGGACACAAGAATCCCCGGAATATGACAAGTCCAGGAAAAGAAAACAGAACAGGAAAAAACCCTAAAATCTCCTAAATTCCCATATTTGTTTTTTCAACTGTTACAATTGATAAACCATTCAGACTTCAGCCTAAAAGCAGTGCAATGACCAAGGCATTAAAACAGATCTCTTTTGGCTACTTGTGGACTTTATTGTATTTAATAGGTAAAATTTATTAATTAGAAGTTGTGCATGATAACGCGTCTTTAAATACTGAAACATGTATATCAGGGTATTCTGTTTTCTGTCCCCCTTTCCTTAATTAGTTTTATCAGAATGGTATCAATTTTATGAGTTTTTCCAAACAAACAACTTTTTACTTTGTTATTTTTCTTTTACATGTTTGTTAGTAATTCATTAATTTTTGGTGCTTATTTTCTTATTTTCATTTCATTTGAATTTAATTTGCTGTTTTTATCAATTTCCAGTTATAGATATTCAGAAAATTAAATTTCAACCTTTCTTATTTATTAACATATACTACATATAGTAAAGGCTAAAACATTTTCTCTAAGCGTAGATTTAGCTGCATCCATAGGTTTTGATTCATTTTTTAAAATTCCCATCTCCTATTTTTGAGTTTTCTTTCATCCATCTGTATTTTAAGTTATAAATTACTGGTTGCTTTCTAGTTATGATCTTGTATTGAACTTATGTTCATGGATTGGAAGAACCAATAATTTTTAAATGTAAATATTGCCCCAAGATGTTTTGCAGACTGAATGAAATTCCCATTAAAATACCAATGCAATTTTACACAGAATTAGAAAAAATTCCTAAATTCTAAATGAAGTAAAAAAGAAGAAATCTGGACACATCATATTATTTGTCTTTAAATTATACTATAACGCTATAGCAACCAAACAACATGGTACTGGTATAATGGTGGACACAAAGACTGATGGAACAGAATGGAACTCAGAAATAAAATCATATAGCAATGATGAAGCTATCTCCAGAAAGCAGACAAAAACATACCAGGAAAAGGATGCCATGTTCATTAAATGGTACTTGGAAAATTGGCTAGCCACATGCAGATGAATGAGACAAGATCCTTATCTCTCATCATATACAAAACTTAACTCAAAATGGATTAAAACCTAAATGTAAGTCTTGAAATCATAAAAGTTCTGAAAGAAGCCATAAGAAAAACTCTTCTAGACATCAGGTTAAGCAAAGAACTTATAACTAAGACTCTGAAGGCAAATACAGCAACAACAAAAATAAACAGATAGGATGTAATTAAATTAAAAAGATTCTGCACAGCAAAAGAAATAGTGGACAGAATAAATAGATAACCTATAGATGGGAAAAATATTGCCAACCTATGCATCCAATAATGGACCAATATCCAGAATCTACAAAGAACTGAGACAAATCAGCACAAAATAAAACAACAAACAACCCCACCAACAAATGGGCAGAAGACGTGAATAGGCTTTTTTCAAGATTTACAAAAGGCCAATAAACATATGAGAACTACTCAATATCACTAATTATCAAGGAAATGCAAACTGAAACCATAATAAAATACCACCTTAACCCTGTTTGAATGGGCATGTAAATTTGCACAAACTCTATGGAAAACAGTATGGAGATTCCTCAAAGAAAGTAGACCTATTATGCAATTCAGCAATCCCAAAGGAAAATAAATAATTTTATCAAAAAGACATCTGCATCAGAGATATGGAATCAATTGAAGTGACTGTCAACTGATGAGCAGATAAAGAAGATGTATGTACATACATATATACACACACACTATGGATTACTACTCAGCTATAAAAAGGAATGGAATAATATCTTTTGTAGCAACTTAGATGGAACTGGAGACCATTAACATAAGTGATGTATCCCAGGAATGGAAAAGCAAGTACCAGATGGCCTCATTTTTTTGTAGGAGCTGAAAGATGGGTATGTATGGTCATAAAGTGGTACAGTGGACATTGGAAACTAAGAAGGGGAAGGTCAGAGAAGGGTGAGGGATAAAAGGTTACCTCTCAAGTACAGAATACACTACTATGTTAATGGTTATGGTAAAACCTTGAATTCAGCATTATATGTATAATTCTGGCATGTAACAAAAAATATTTGTTGGCTTGGTGTCTGTAGCTCAGCGGCAAGGGCACTGGTCACATGCACCAGGGCTTGTGGGTTGGAGCCTGGCCTGGGCCTGCTAAACAACAATGATGACTGCAACCAAAGAACAGCTGAGTGTTGTGGTGGGCGCCTGTAGTCCCAGCTACTTGGGAGACTGAGACAAGGGAATCTCTTAAACCCAAGAGTTAAAGGTTGCTGTGAGCTGTGATGCCACCGCTCTCTACCGAGGGCAACATAGTGAAACTTTGTCCCCAAAACAAACAAACAAACAACAACAACAAAAAAAAACATTTGTATACTCTAAATATAGTGAAAGAAAAAATATAATTAAAAAAACAAGAACAAAAACACACAAAAAACAAGTCTAACATATACTAGTACTTTTATCATTTTCCAATAATGCTGAGACCATGGAACCTCCTATTTTTTGTGATGTTACTGTCATATATTTTATTTCTTAACATATTTAAACCGCTAAATTATTGTAGTTTCATAAAGTCAACCTTCTTTATAGATTGATTGATACGTGACTCTCTCCTTTATTTATTAACCGTTTATGAGCCTCTGTTCTTCCTTTTGAAAGTATTTTCATTCTGTGTATCAAAGTCTACTATAATAGTTTTCCATCTGACCTAGCACCTTCTACCATGGCCACCTCCTCCATGGCCTATTTTTGACATAGGAAATCGGGATGATTTTCATAAAACCTAAAATCATGTCACTCCTCTCTCCATTTCACTCATAGTAAAAACTCAAGTACTTAATTGGCCTACGAGGCCCTTCATGCTCTAGAATCCTTTCATGTCTCTGACCTTATTTTCTGCCCCCTTCCTTCCTCTTGTTACGCGTTGGCTACAAGCTGTTTTATTCTCACAGACATGCTTAGTTGAGGGCTTTTCACCCTTTGGAATACTCTTCCTCAGCGGAGCCGCTTAGCTTTCCCCCTCCTCTCTTCTAACTTTGTTCACCTTAAAACCATTCTGGCTAAAATTGTAATGTGTATCCCATTTCCAGCACTCCCAGTCCTCCTAACTTGCACTCTATTTTCTTTTCTCCATTCACTTCTTACCTTCTAATACACTGCTTTCATGTGGAGCACTCAAGCTCTAAGGGCAGTGATCTTGGTTCATTTTATTTACATACATATCTCAAGTGCTTTGAAGAATATCTGGCACAAAATAGTTTTAAATAAATACAGGTCAATTGAATTAGTGAAAGACATTGAATACATACACTTGCTCTTTAAGCAAAATGGGATTAAAAACTGATATCAGAATGCTCATAACAGTATGTGTTAGTTTTGTTATGAGATTTTAAAAATCCTACGTTGAAGATCCATTTATTTTCAATAAATCATTTATCTCCTTTCATCAAATTTACAAGATAAAGAACTCATAATTTTTATAAGGGTGTCGCATTTAGATAGAGTGACTATCTTGCATATTGTTTAAAGATTTTTGGTGCTCAGCAGGCAAAACCCACAAAAGTAGTATTCCTTGCTGAATCAATCTAGATAAAGCGTACTTTTGCCAGAATGAATTAGACATTATATTTATAGCCCTGGCACCATCTGTGTAATTAAAGTAAGGAACATTTAGGGAGTAACTTCTATAAACCAGGCACCACGCTGATTCTTCTTACTTAAATAATTCTATTTAATTATGTCAACAACCTTAAGGTATATTAATTCACCTTTGAGAAATACTATTCTTGCTTCATAGATGAGAAATTCTGTCTCAATAGTTAAGTAGCTTTGCCTTTTGGCATTTTCACATCTTAGTTTTCTACTTTGTAAATGAAAGTTGGTTTTGGCTTCTCAGATTCTAAATTTAAGAGACAGAAAATCAACCATTTGCCATGCATGTAACTTTGGACTGGCCACTTTATCTCTTCTGGCCATGGTTTCCTCTTCTGCAAACAGGGAAGATCGTGGTAACTGTAATTTTCATAGAAATCTTCTCAATTACTCTGAACCAGATCAGAGCAGAGGCAAAACCATTCAGAGTCTGCTTTTTTTTTCCAGAGTCTGCTTTTAATATTTCATCTCTCTGTCTGTTTTGCTTTTATAACTTTCTTTAGCTTTCATCAGCCTTCTCATGTCTCCTAATGACCAAAGAAAAAACTAATAGAGTGTGGACAACAAATAATTATATTTAGAGTTCTCCATACACAGATAATTCATTTTTTTGATTCAGAAGAAATTATTTTATTGAATTTCAAATTGCTGGGGACTTGAATAATTATAGTAAACAAATTTTAGCTTTTTTAATCACTTAAAGATAGCTTTTTGCCTTCCAGAATATTTTGCCATACCTTTTAAGTAAGCTTGTGAGATAGAAATTATTATAGATGAGGAAACAGTCCCAGTAAAATATCTTATCTGCCTAAAATGCCATGGTTACAGAACAACCTCAAGTATATCATTTTTCCTATACCAGCTGGCTACAAAGAAACAATTGGAAAATTGATATTCATTTGTCTGATTGTTGTTAACATAGGAAGAAAAGAAATAAGGTAATGTAGCAATTTTCATTACAGCCTGTAGAGATTTGACTGAGTTTTCCTAATCTTAACACAAATAGCCTTTCTTTTGTTTGGTATGAATTTTAAACTAGAGAAAGAAACAACTGATTCATTTTTGTTCCAGAGGTAGTATGAATGGAAAGTTGGAAGTATTCCTTTTTGAAGATCCTGTGACTACTTTCTTTATCTGATTTTATGTTTCCAATAAAAATAAGAACAGTTCTCCTTGGCCATATTAATGAATGATAATTTGCAAATTTTGTTTTTAACGTGGAGAATTCCATGGCACTGTGTACCATTTTATATGATCTTTACAGAACATATTTAAAATAAATGTGTTTTGGGGCCAGATGTGGTGGTTCACAACTGTAATCCTAGTACTCTGAGAAACAGAGGTGGGTGATTTTTTGAGTTCAGGAGTTTGAGACCAGCATGAACAAGAGACCCTGTCTCTACCAAAAATAGAAAAACTAGCAAGGCATTGTAGCAGGTACCTGTAGTCCTAGCTACTTGAGAGGCGGAGGCAAGAGGATTGCTTGAGCCTAAGAGATTGAGGTTGTGAGTTATGATGCCAAGGCACTCTACCCAGGGTGACAAAGTGAAACTCTGTCTCAAAACAAACAAACAAAAAAACAGAATGTATTTTTGTGCTGGGGAGGGTAACCCTTAAAATTAAACTTGTGATTTTCCACATAGTTGTCTTAGTTGGTTTGAGCCAATATAACAGACATCATACACCAGGTGGCTTAAACCACAGGTATTTCCTTCTCACAGTTATAGAGGCTGCAGAATTCAAGAAGGCTTTAGAAGAGTCGGCATCTGGTGAGGACACATTTCTTGATGTGTAGGTGAACTGCCTCTTGCTGTATCCGCACACGTTGCAAAGAGAGAAAGAAAGAGCAATCTTCTTATATCTCTTCTTATGAGGTAGTAGTTTCTTCACGATGTTCTACCCTCATGAACTAACTACTTTCCAAAGGTCCTGTCTCCAAATATTATCATATTGGGGGTTAAGAATTCAAAACATGAATTTGGGGGAGATACAAACATACAATCCATAGCACTCCTCTTACATAGCCATATATCATAACATATTTTGTGGGGTGTTTTTATAAAATAACTTTTTGTCTAATCACCAAATAATATTTCTGGTAAAAAATAACATTCATGAAAACCACATCTGTGAACAAAAATTAGAAAATACGATACCATTTTTTTTTTATGAGGAAAAATAACTATGATTCTTCTCGTGACCATCTTATTAAATATGGATAACATACATAGTTTAAAAATGGAATCTATCTGGATTTGCTGTTTTTAATCTGAAAACACTCTTAAATTTTTCTTTTTTTTCTTTTTAAATTTTTCTTAAGTAATTCCATTGTTTGCAGTGTTTTTGCCATATTTGTATTTACCAGTCATTTTCTTCTGTGATAATTTTCTTTTTTGCCATGTTAGACAATAACTATGTTGAACTTTGTTTTATTCTCTTTATTGCTTTTTTTACTATGCCCTGTTCCTTAACCAATGAGGCCATTGGTCACCCCAATCCTGAGGAAGGAAGGAGGTCAGCCCTCCCTTCTCACTCCTTACAGCCAAGAAATTCCATGTGTCACTGCCATCCTTATATCTGAACTCCAATTTAGATTTTGTTGTCCCAGGGATTCATGGGAGCAAGTGAGGTTCCCAGGATCTTCCCCACTCCCACCCTCTGGGATAGGCTCTGCTCTGTGCTCTTCTGTTTCTAGGAAGGACAGGAGGCTCTCCCACTACTGGAAATTTACAGCAGGGGTCTCTGGGGGTGAGGATAATACTAAGTGCATGTGTGTTTGCATGGATATAAGTGTGCAAGTGTGTGCACATATGGTAGTGTGCATGTGTGCAGGCGCTGAAAGTCTAGCTACTCTGTCCCACCTGCGAGTGGGTGTCTCTGACTCCTTGCCTGACCTCCAGCCCCTCCTCTACTGACCCATTGTGGAGGTCTGTCATCAATGCCTGAAGAGTGGCCTTTCCCCACACCCCTGTACTGCCTTTCTGTGGTTGGATGGGAAGACAGAAATTGGAGCCTCCTACCCACTGTCAGCTCTGCAGCACATGACCACTACACCTGAACAGCCTCCTCTTTTCAATAAGTCTATTTATGTTACATTTTTTGAAGACTTTATCTCTGCTGCCACTTGGAGACAAATGGTGCCTGTCCTATACAGTGGCACCAAGGACAGAACCACTGACTAAAGAATTAGGTTTCTGCCAAATGAGCGCAGTTCTCCCTTGCCACACCCACCCTGTTTCAAATTAGTTTTCCAATTAAAACACTGTCTTTTTTTTAAAATTTGCACAATAACTCAGAAAAATGCAGATAAGGTAACTGAACAGTTTAATGTGTTATTTTAAGGTAATCTCGCATGTAAGCACCATATGTAAACACCACACTCATGCAACTCTTCTTAATCTCTGTGCTCCACAGATAATAGATTAGTGACATCCACCCAAGATGTAAGTGGACACAGCAGCATAGAAGGGGTGCTTAAAGAAAGATAATCTTAGAAAGAAATATGAAAATTAATGATCTGAGAGTAGAAAAAGTTATAGAAAAGGTAGTATCACACTAGCCAAGACAATAGTTAACAATAGGAGAGAACAGCACAGTACCTCAATGTCTTCAAAGAAGTCTCAAAAGGTGACGGCTGAGACTTGTCCAATGGGCTTGAAAATTAAGCAGGACAGTGATGACATATTTGCATAGTAATTTGGTGGAGAAAAATAAAGGGATCATCAGAATACAATGAAGTGAATAGAAGACAAAGAGATGAAAAGTTTTCTTTCTAGAAAAAATAAGAGGAAAAATATCCCATTCTCATGAATTGGAAGAATTAATACTATTAAAATATCCAAACTACCCAAGCATTCTATGAATTCAATGCAATCTCCATCAAATACCAATTTCATTCTCCATAGAAATAGAAAAAAATCCTAAAATTTATATGTAGTTACAAAAATCCCTAAATAGCCAAAGCAATCCTGAGCAAAAGGAATAAAGCTTGAGTTATCTCACTACCTGACATCAAAACATGCTACAAAACTCTTGTAGCCAAAATCAGCATAGTACTGGCATGAAAACAGACATGTAGACTAATGGAACAGAAAACTGAAGTAAATCCATGCATTACAGCTAACTCTTTTTCAATAAAAGCATCAAGGACATAAATTGAGGAAAAGATAGCTGCAGATGGAATGGGGACTGGAGACCCCATTCTTGCAAGGGAAAACACCCCCAGGAAAAAGAAAAAACAGAGAAATGAGCTGAGCAAGGTGGAATTAAAAACAATTTTGGTAGTTTACTTTTAAACCAGCAGCTAAATTACCTATCTGAGCAGTTCCTGCTTTTGCTAGAAGCCTGGCCTGTAGGGAATACAGCTTGTAGAACCTCCTGTTGAGTCTGTAAAATGCTGAAGCAATCATGGCTGTAGAGGAAACTGTGTGCAAGGCCTGGGAATGAACACTAACCAGACCCTCCCCTGCCCCATCAACACTCAAAGCAAATACCCATTGTGGGGATTTGTATTATGGCCAGGGCAGAGATCAAGGGAACATCTTGAACCTTGAAATATAAGTGGGGATAGGGGGAGCTTCTACTCTATTTAAAGGGAGGAAGATGCCTCTGGGTTGGAGATCAGAGGAAAACTCTTCTGTTCCACAGATTCTTCAAAGGAGCCTAACTCCATCCTGTCTGCTCCATAGTGAACTAGTGGAGATTAACCTCCCCCAGGGAATCTGTGTGTGTAACACAGACAGGAGGCTGCCCCCACACAAGGCTCAGGTTTCAGACTTCTCAAGGCTGCTCAGACCCTTAAGTTCGTGATTGTAGATAGAATAAAATGTGCTCAAAGAAACTGCTAGCATTTTTGTTCCCTTTCTCAGCTTACCTTCTGGACTAAATAAGAAAATTGGCCTTCAATAAAAGCTGAGAGGAACAAACACTCAGGGCTATTCTCTGGAACTCTACAGCTAACCTTGGTCCCCTATGTTCCCACCTTTGAAAACTCTATTCTGCATGTCTTCTTTTTCTCTTGCAGCTTTTAACTTTTTTTTTCTTTAGTCAATCACCTCCAGTTCCACAGGTCTTAAAGGACCTGCCCCAAGGGAGGGAACCTGGCAGATACCTTTTTCAATAAATGGTTCCAGGAAAACTGAATATCCACATGCAAAAAAAATGACACTAGACCCCTAAATATCACCATGTACAAAATCAAATAAAAATGGATCGAATATTTAAATTTAACTCTTAGAACTATAAAACTGATAGAAGAAAACAGGTGAAATGCTTCAGTACATTGCTATGGGCAAAGATTTTTTTGGACAAGACCTCAAAAGCATAGGCAACAAAAGAGAAAATAGTGGGATTATATCAAGCTAAAGTACTTTTACATGGCAGAGGAAACAATCAACAAAGTGAAGAGACAACATGCAGAATGAAAGAAAATACTTTTAAATTATCCATCTGACAAGAGATTAATAATCAAAATACATAAGTAACTCAACTCAATAGCAAAAAGCCAAGTAATTCGATTTAAAAAATGGGCCTTAGGATCTGAATGGACATTTCTCAGCAGTGGACATAAAAGGGGACAAAAGGTATAGGAAAAAATGTTCACTATCATTGATCATCAGGGAAATGCAAATCAAAACCACAGTAAGATATCATCATCTCGTAGCTGTTAGAATGACAACAATCCAAAAGACAGGAAATAACAAATGTTGGTGAGGATGTGCAGAAAGGGGGAGCCTGTACGTCAGTGATGGAAACGTAAGTAAGAATGCCGCTGTGGAAAATAGTATGGAGGTTTCTCAGAAAACTAAAAATTGAATTACTATATGATCCAGCAATTTTACTATTGATGTATCCAAAAGAGAGGAAATCAATATATCGTAGAGATGCTAGCACTTTCATGTTTATTGCAGAACTATTCATGAAGTCAAGATATAGAATCAGTGTCCATCAGTGGACAAAAAGTGTGATATTTATACACAATAGGATATTATTCAGCTATAAAAAAAGGATGATGTCCTATCATTTGCAGCAACATAGATGTAAATGGAGGACAGTAAGTTAAATGACATAAGCTAAGCACAGAGAAGCAAGTATCATTCATTAGTTCTCACTCATGTTGGAGTTGAAAAAATCAATTTCATGGAGATCATGATTGGAATTGTGGTTACAAGAGACTCAGACGGGAGGTGGAAAGGAGGAGTAAGAAGGAGTTGTTTAATGAATACAAAAATACAGCTAGACAGAAGGAGAAAGTCCTAGTGTTTGATAGCACATGACCATAGCTAATGATAATTTGTTGCATGTTTCAAAATAACTAGAGAAGAAGATTTGGAATGTTCTTACCACAAAGTTAAAAGACAAATGTTTGAGATAATGGATACCAATTACCCTGATTTTATCATTACACACTGTAGCCATGTATAAAAATATTACATGTACCCTATAGATATGCACAACTTTTATGTATTAATTTATAAAAGAAGTAGCTTAGTAGAGAAAGAAAAGAAACAAAAACCAATACTCATATGGAGGTTTAATCGCAGAAGTTTATCGTAGTTTTGTTTTTCTTGTATGTTTGTTTTTAAGGCAATACAAGGTTAAGTCTCTCTATAGTCAGGTGGGAGAAGCTATGAATAATAAAGCACTGTGTGTGGAAGCCAGAGCACAACATTGTAGGAGAAGGGAGAACACACAGTTAAGTCATAGAAAGGAAGATCAGTTCTGAAATGAGGGAGCAACTCTTCTCTCCTGAGGGTGGTGGAAAGGGGGAATATGCAGAATGGAAGAGCATTTGTAACTGAGGGCATTTTCTACCTGGTTTCTGTTTTCTAGGTGAAAGAATTTGTAAGGACGTTTCCTTATGTAGATAAAGTCAGCCTCAACCAAAATGTTTTGGGGAATATTTTAGGAGAATGGAAGATGATATAATAGAAATAAAAGACTGGTGCTGAGAGACTAAAGGAAGTTGGAAAACATGCAAGGTATTTGCACTAATTTGAAAGTTCTGCAACACTTAAGCAACCAAGTAGGGAGATAAGGTGCACTCTTATTTTACATGATCAGTCACAGAGTCTGGACTGGGTAGAGAAGGAGATGAAACCAGAAGTATATCCAGGAGAGGGAAGGACCGAAAATTTGAGATCTGGGTATAGTCAGATATTGAAGTAGCCTAGATGAAGTGGTAAAATAGCTGGAAGTGGATAAGCTTGTGGTTGGAATTTAGAATGTATTCATTTAATTTTCACATATTGGAAGGTAAAAGGCATTACTACCTTAGTTCATTCAGGTTGCTAAAAAAAAGACTCCATAAATAAGATGACTTGTAAACAACAGAAATGTATTTCTCACAGTTCTAGAGTCTGGAAAGTACAAGATAAAGAGGGCAACAGACTTTATGTCAGGTGATAGTCAGCTTTCTGGTTTACAAATGGAAACTTCCCACTGTGTCCTCACATGGTGGGAGGAGCTAGGGGTCTTTCTGGGACCTCTTTTATAAAGGCACTAATTCCATTAATGAGGACTCCACCCTCATGACATAATCATCTCCCCAAAGCCCCGCCTCCTAATACCATCCATGTGGGGGTTAGGATCTCAACATGTGAAACATTGTGACTACATAAAAAAAAAAATATATATATATATATCAATTAACATTTTTTATCTAACATTGTTAAAGCATATTTTAAAGAGGAAATAGGCTAAAATTGTATTAAATCAAAGCACTGATTGGTGCCCTTGGTTTATATTACATGTGTTTATACAGTAGTAAGTTTCTTACCCTATCAGAAATTTGCTAATAAGGTTGGCAAATGATAATGCTATAAACAAAGAATTCTTGGCTTTGGAATGATGAATGCAAAGCTTAGGGAAATTAATAAAAAGAAGATTATCTGAGATTTTTCTCTTATTAACTTTAGGATGCACTGTCTAGGCTGTCTTACCAAAGTCTCTGGAGTTATCCCATGGGAAGCTATATGCTGCAACTATGTATGTGTAGAATACATAGCACAGAAGGAAAGAGAAAGGGAAATGCAGTGTTTGAAATAACTAATTCATGTTGAGCATAAAAATATCCACTGACCTGGCACCATTCTGTCAATTTTCCTCTCACTTTCTGTGTTGCTAGGGATGCATGCACCCTAAATGGATGGGTGAAAGCTATTAGTAATATGTCACGAAAAGAAATTGATTTTTTTCTTAATTTAAAAAATGCATCTTACCCAAGAGCTCTTTGGTGCTTTACAGAGATGGAAAGCCTCGATAATTTATTTATAGTGAGTTCTAAGGTAGGCAAGGGCAATCAAAAAACATTTCTTGCATAGTCCAAGGATATTTTAAAGTTTTAAAATGTGACACTAAGGGAATGCTACAAATAGTTATTTCATACAAATCCTCTTATTTACTTAATCTAAAGATACCTCTTGACTAATTTTATAGTGTCTGATTATCCAGGTATTTGATTCAGTCACTTTAGTAAAAATGCCAAATGCAACAAATGTATATAAAGTGTTACCACAGATATTTATCATGGTGAATTATATAGGCAATATACTCTACATCTAAAATCAAGTACATATTCTCAAGTAATGTCAAGACTTTACAGGCCCTGGTATTTTAACTTTTTAATTCATTAAAAATGTTTTTTGCTCTTAGTAACAAAATTTCTTAAAGGTAGATACAATCTTGACATTTTACTTGTTGAACTTGAAGCCTACATTGAAACTACACTGACTGGCCTTTTTTCTTTCATTCTTCCTGCCTTTTTCTTTCATTCTTCCTTCTCTTTCCTTATTCCTCTCTGAATAATTTAGTTGGCGATGAGGCCAAGCAAGGTAGGTTTCCAGGTAGAACTGTGGGTAGATTTCCTGCCAGAGTTTACGAGAGTGGGCAGGGGTCTGAGTAAAGAGAGCGGGCAGGGGTTGAAGCCCAAGTGAGAAGAGTGGTCAACTGAGGTTGTGGCCTAGTGGGGACAAAAGATTGGTTACAGAAAGGATATTGATAAAATAGGTAAATATATTATCTTATTGCCAGAGAAAAAGTCGTGAATATGGATGACTGTGCACCACTTGATGTGGTGCATTGGAGTTCGAAGTGTTGGGAAATGTACAATTTCAATATGTGTAAGTGAATATAGGAAAAAATACTTGTGTGTATTTTCTAACTTGTCTCACTGAAAGGGCATAGTAGCAGTGACATCTCAATTATAATGAGCACACATAGTTCCATATCTTGACTTCTAAACACCATTCTCCACTAAAGGAAACCAGAGCTTTTTGGAGAAATGGCTGATTTCAGGATAGTGGCAGGGGAAATAAAAAGGACTCCAGAATCTATTGTGCTGGAAAGTAAGACAGTGACCTAAGAATGATCCTAGATATATATTTAAAGGACAGGATGTCAGCTTGAAGGGACATCCATGGGCCAAACTGGGAAAAACCTGAGCATTAAAATAACCTTAAATATAACAGTGAATGTTTGGAACCCATTGAATATTCTAGGATTCCGTAACACTGATATAGATAAAACAAATGAACCAATAGATGAGAAGAAACAGATCTTTCTTATGGCATAATGACAACTAATACATGCAGAAGAGATGGTAGAAATAGAAATTTCCTATTTCATTGTAAATCTTCCCATTTTGATGGATATACGGGGTTTATTATGTAGGTGAATGTCCACATTTATAGGAAAACTGTACTAAGTCATGTGATGTTGGCAAATTACTCTCAAAGATTTAAAGAAAAATATTTACACTCTTTTTGCAAAATATTGTTTTTGTAAGTTCGAAATGATTTCAAAACAAAAACTTTAAAATACCACAATTACAAGGGGGAATTTACCTAACAAATGCAATCATGTAACCTAATTCTTTGTATCCCTAATGAATCCCAAACAATTTTAAAAAGGGAAAAAAAAGATTAATATGAAAAATATAACTTGGCTACATTGTATACATTTTGATATTTCATATTCTTATAGGCATTGTTTTCTAAATAGACCATAATTATAGTTCTAATGTAATTCATCGTATTTTATGGAGGATTTTTTCATAATCTTTCAAATATTTGCCAGTTTTTGCAGATCTCAAAATATTTCCAAATTATTTCTAGTTGCACTGTATTGCATAAAAGAATGTATCTGTTATAATTTCACCGTTTTAAAATTCATCTTGAATTTCTATGCAATATAATGTACAAATAATTTGTGCAATGTTCTATGAATACCTACAAATATCATTCTCTATTGCTTACCAAGATTTATATAATAATACTTAATTGTACATCTTTTTGTTATGTTTATTTTTTGTCATGTTGTCAAGAACTGGTAGAACTCTGATAAATTTGCCTAAAGAATACATTGCCAGGAATTTTTGTCATCTTAACAGTTTTCCCATTTATTTTATGGTAGTATTCAGCACATAAAAATCTATGACTACTTAATGTTCATAATTTATTGCAATTTCATTTATTTTGAAACAATCTTGAACACAAAAGTTGCAATAGCAGAACAAAAATCTTTTACTATTTTCCCAAATCATTTGAGAGTGTGTAGCCTGAAGTGATGTCCCCCTATCGCTGACTCTGTCAGTGTGGTGCATTTCACCCCCCCCACCCCCGCCAAAAAAAGCCATTTGCCTAAAACAGAAACAAAAATCATGAAATAAGTATTATTATATTACCTAATCTCAAGAATCCATTACAATTTTATCAAATGTTACAGTAATGTTTTTTCTGGCAAAAGATCAAACCAAGTTCCACACATTTTCGTTTTTATGTTTGTAGTCTCTTTCAATACGGAGCAGTTTTTTTCATTCCTTGACTTCACGACCTGGACATTTTTAAAGATTATAGGCTAGTTATTTGGGGCTTGTCTGCTGCTTTCACGTAATTAGATTCAGGTTTTGCAACTTTGGGGGGAGAATCACAGAAGTCCGACCGTGCTTTCACTGAATTCTCTTCACAATTTCAACTTACTCTTTTCAATTACTGGGGATGATATTTGATCACTTGGTTAAGGTAGCACCTTCCAGCCTTCTTCACTATAAAGTTATTTTGTCTCCCTTAGCCATGAAAAACAATTTTGTGGAGAGGTACCTTGAAACTTTGTAAATACCCATTTAAAAACTTTCTCTTTATTCATTTATTAATTTATATCAGCATGGATTAGTGGCTGTCACGGATCTATAATACATTAACAGATCATGATCCATTATTGTCTGTGTTACTTTTGGAATCTTAGAATGTGATCTAATTTGGAAGTAGAGTCTTTGCAGATTTGTAGTTAGTAAAGATGAGGCCGTACTGAATTAGAGTGTGTCCTAATTCCAGATCCAAGTAGTTTCCTTATAAGATGAGGGGAGAGAGAAACAGAGAGAAGGTTATGGGAAGCTGCAGAAATCACTGATGCAGCTACCAGCAAAGGAATAATAAAGATTGCTAGCGACTCTCAGAAGCTCGGGGAGAGGCCTAGAGCAGATTTTCTTTTAGAGATTTCAGAGGAAGGCACCAACCCTGTTGACACTTTGACTGCAGTATTCCAGTCTCCTGTATTATAAGGGACTAAATTTCTGTTGTTTCATGCCACGAAGTTTGTGATACTTTGTTATGTCAACCTTAGGAAACAAATATAGAAGACAAAGGGATTAGCAAAAGAGAAAAGGTGCTCAAGTAATTTTTACAACTACAAAATATTTCTGTTGTCTGCATTGCTATTTTTTAAACAGCTTTATTAAGGTATCATCAATACAATGAGACCACCCATTTAAAGGGTACAGTTGAATGAATTTTGGCAAATGCATGAAGTCACGTAACCTCAACCATAAACAAATGATAAAACACCATGTTGTCCAATATGAACACTTAAATTGCAAATTATTTCTTCATTTGAACTAGCTATGTTTCACGTTTTCATTGGCCATATGTCCCCCACCTTCCTCTTTAACCACAGAAAACCACTGGTCTGCATTCTTTACTATATTTTTGGTGTTTTCTAGAATTTTCTTAAACAGCATTATACAACATAAACTCCTTTGTGTCTGGCTTCTTTCCCTGAACATGGAGATTCTTCCTGTTGTATGTTTTAGTAGTCTACTCTGTTTATTTCTGGGTCTACACAACAATTTGTTTATCTGTTCATTAGATGTAAATATTTGAGCAGCTTCTAGGTTTTGACTTTTAAGGATAATGCTGATACAAATATTGGTTTATCATTTTTCAGGTTGATAACTTGCTACATTACTTTTGTGTCACCCATGACAAATTATCAAAAACTTATTAGCTGGGACTGGGTGCGGTGGCTCATACCTATAATCCTAGTACTCTGGGAGGCCGAGGCAGGTGGATTGCCTGAGCTCACGGGTTCAAGACAAGCCTGAGCAAGAGTGAGACCCTGTCTCTAAACAATAGCCAGGCGTGCTGGCAGGCACCTGTAGTCCCAGCTACTTGGGAGGCTGAGGCAAGAGAATCACTTGACCCCAAGAGTTTGATGTTGCTGTGAGCTGTGATGCCACAGCAATCTACCTGGGGTGACAAAGTGAGACTGTCTCAAAAAAAAAAGTATTAGTTGAAAACACCATCTATTTATTATCTCACCATTTCTGTGGGCCAGTGATCTAGGCGTGATTAACTGGATCCTCTGCAAGTCTATAATCAAGGTTACAGAGCTGAATTCTGACCTTGAGATAGATCCACTTTGGGAAGAATCTGCTTCTATGCTTGCTCAGGGAGAAAACAGAATTTATTTCTTTGTTGTTTTAGAATTGAAGGTCTTAATTTCTTGCTATTTGATAATCAGAGTCTGTCTTCTCCTGCTAGAGGCCACCTAAATTCTGAGTACATACATAAGTCTTTTACGTAATTTGCTTCCCCCACATAGCCATTACTTATTTCGTCATACCTGCAAGGAAGAGTCTCAAGGGTGACTGGTAGCAAGACTAAGTCTTAGATAATATTATACAATGACAGGAAGGATGGACTTACTATCACCTTTGCCATATTCTGTTGGTTAGAAGAGGGTCATAGGTCATACCCTCATTCAAGGGTAGAGGATTAAAAAAATACCTGAACTCCAGGGGCTGGAGATCATGGTGAGTGGGAACCACAGATATTGTCTGCTGCACTTGTATTTCTCTTAGTATCCAGAAGGGGAATTACTGAGATATGACTGGCTAGTTATAAGACAGTACCAAACTGCTTTCCGAAATGGCTGTACTATTTTGCATTGTTGTGACCAAGGTCTTACTGCTTTGGGTCATTATTTATAATTGATGAATATAGAAGAACCATTGTTCATTTTTTGGTTTTTGACATATGTGAGATTTTATTTTATTTTATTTTTCATTTTTTAAAATGGTTGAATTTTATTGTGTGCAATAAAAAGTTGTTATAATCATGTAATATTGTTATAGGATGAACTATTTTCATTTAAAGGGTGATTTTTCTATAAAAAGGCCATTTTGACAAAGTTCTGTCACCAAGATTTTATAACGAGATTTTAATTTATATATATTTCTTTAAAGCAATAGATTTTGTAAACCCAAGGAATTTTTCTCTCTTAAAAGAAGAATTTGGGCAGCATCTGTGGCTCAAAGGAGTAGGGCGCAGGCCCCATATACTGAATGTGGCGGTTTCAAACCTGACCCCGGCCAAAAACTGCAAAAAAAAAAAAAAAAAGAGGTATTTACTCTGTGTTTATACCATTTTTCACTAATGAAAAAATGAAACAGCAATTTTGGTAGAGAGATGATGTCAAAGCTGTGCAGGGGTGAGTTTGTCAGAGACCACGGGAATTAGAAATGTTAGCAGCAAGCACAGACGTTCTCTAAGAATTTTGCATATGGAAGCAGACAAATGGTGCTAGCATAGGGGTCAAATTTTGTAAAGTGGGAGATTTTATAATATGGTATCTGTGCACTATTGGAATAATCCACTGGTCTTTTATCCTACTGCAGGATAAAGAGGTCTTGCATTTATCCACATGAGGAAAAGCAATGTATGTGCATTCGGACGCAGAGATTGTGGTGGAAAAATGTGATCACAACGCCAGTGTGTGGCCAAACCGGGATGCAAATGCAGCCAGTCTAGCTCCTGAGTCCGTGCTGTTAACCACTTCCCTGTGTTGCCAAGTACACTCTCCCACAGTTATGCATCTCTTAAATCTCTAAATAACAGAAACACTGTAGAGGCTCAATACAACAAATTAATTTCTGCCTACAGCTTTGTTTTCTCTGATAACAATATGCTTAATCCTTCCACTTTGCAACCTTTTAGGTGAAACCAATTTTATGAACTTTTTGAAAGCCTCTTGACTCTCCCTCCCCAGCAAACTTATATTCCTATTCATCCCCTTCCATCAAAGACGGATTTCTTGAAAGTGTATTTAGCAGTCACAACCTCACTTTCCATCTGCTCATCACGGATCTAGGAGTTTAACCTCCACCCATCCTCTGATACTCATGTTTTAATTATTACTGAGATTTCTAAAAGGTCAGGTCTCTTGGGATTTTCCTGCTTAACCTCTCTTCACTGTTGCAAACATGTTTCTTCTGAAGATTTCTTTTATATTCTATCACACAATTTCCTCTTGCCTCTTTTTCCAATTACTCCTTGATTAATTAGTGATTTGTGTATCACAGGCTTTTTGTCCTTAGTCCTAGAGCTTTATATGCCACATGTACTCTAAGACTACTCAGTCCATAACTTCAGTGTCAGCATTTCTTCCAATATAGTCCCATAGACCAAACTGTCTAGCAAACACCTTTACCTGGTGGTCTCACAAGACTTTAAAGTTTGCATCTGAAAATTTATGTCATTATTAGCCATCCACAAGCCGCAGCCCATCCCCAGACCATCATGATCTCTACCAAGCTGTGTAATAGTATCACTGTTTCATGGCTCTCTAAATCACACCTTTCCTTTAAAAACAAAGAAAATGCAAATTCAATACACTGAAAACTAAAAGCGACATTGAAGTTATTGTCAAAATGTAAGATTTGCAGTTGATTGAATAGTAATGAAATATCCATTTAATTGTCTAGCTTATACCTGGAACAGAGAAAACCTGGACATTTAAATTTACTTCTCATCATCTTATCATTTAAATATACTTCTCACTCCTGAATGATGAAGAAAAGGGACTGTTCTAAACAGAGAACTTGGCAACCATTCTTCTATTGCACGATGGAGGTTTTTGTGGGTAGAGGACTGTTTTCATCCGTATCTCTCTCTCTCCTTCCAGAAAACAATTGTGTGGAAAGTTAAGTGATGATTGAAGTGGCACACTGCCTCCCGACGGGTTTCTCTGAAGTTCCGAGGAGATGAGACTTTTATGTATTATACCTTTCATGAGACCACAGCACCACGACTTACAAATGTAGGAAAGAGTCTTGAGTAGTAAGTGAAAAGCCTTCTGTACATTCGGAATGGAAAGACAAACTGCTTACATATGTCCTCTTATGTCTTTAAGAGAGGGATCCGCAGAGGCAAGGAAAATCCAAAGGCACACGAAAAACTAGAAGGGCAAGGAGGCAAAAGAGTGAAACCATCATCAAACATCATAGACAAAACGATCCCCAGGAAATAATTATTTCAGGATTCAAAATAAAACGTAGAAAATTTGTTCATTCTCATCAATAAAAACTAATGAAGTTTTTTTTTATTAAACAAAGTCAGAATTCCACAAGGGGCAGTTCGAGATAAATGGACAAGAACATAGGATGTAAGAGTGTGTCAAGGAAATAAGGAAGAATTATGAGGAAAACAGAGCCAAAACAGTCAAATTTTAAAACCCTTATCAGAGCCATATGGGTTAGCATTGACACTCAGGGTAACAGAATATGGTCTGAGGGGCTCTCCTAGATTTCAGAGGAAAAAGTTCAAAATATCAAGTTAATAAGGGAACATGTAACTGCTGGGCAAAAAAGGAAACAGAAACACAGGGTAACTTTAGAGGTGGGTATAAATAAGACATTTTGAGCAATGGGAAAAGAAGAATAAAATATAATTCAAACACATTTTTCTGAAGTACAAATATTGAATATCAAAAGTACTGATAACAATGTTCTATATTTTCTCCCCAAAAGAATGCTGGTACACTTTATCAAAAAATTTTCGATTCTAAGATTAAACAATATCAGAATCAGCTATCAAATGAGAAAACACACACACATACACCTTTGCCTTTACACAATATATATGCCTAAAGTCAATGGAGAGACATCAATATACATCTTAACTTAAACATTTTATATTAATTTGTCTTTCATGAGTAAAAGGAACAGGTGATCTTTGCTATGTAGAAACTGTGAAAACACACTGCGTACATGCTATTTTTAAAAGGTTTTTGAAGACTTGCCTTCAAAACTTGGCTTCAGTAACAACATAAACATAAAGATCTTAAGATGTGGATACTGAAATTTAAAAACTGTTTTATATCAGAACTATTGCTGAAAAAGATAATAGCAAAATCATTTATTTAACTAGCTAGGTGGATGATATACAAGATAAATAAGCAGAGAGTAATAGAAAATTCTATAGAAGGTAAAGCATCAATGAAATGATAGAAGAAACATCAGATAAAACTTCTTGTTAGCTTTTTACTCTACTCATTGCCCTTAAAACGTCTAGATAGGAAACCATAGAGCTTGTTATTGCTCTCAGCAATACAGCCCGGCTTTCCCTAACACTGCCAGGCCCACCATTGTAAACTTGCTGAAAGATCAACCGCATAGTCCTCTAGTTTGTACTCCTCATAGAAACTATGAGGTCTAATTATACTATCACTTATATTCAGGTTCTCCTTACCCACCACATAGAACATGAAATTTCCAGATCATCCCTTTATTAGAAAAGGTGTAACATTGACCAGGCAAAACGTTGACCTCATAAGCTCTAAGGAGGTTCAATCTGCCATTTCCATCGTATCAGGTGGCTCCAGACCTTCTTAGGCCCATTGTCTTGCTAATGCCATGTACAACAAATATTTTGTAGTGCTTGCTTTACTGTCCTGAAATGAAATTTATGGACAACAAACCTGCATAATTTAAAAACTTGTCCTAGGAAAATAAGATGGAAAAATATAAGAGAAATTATGTATGATAAAATGTATGTTATGTTGATGATCAGACATGACAACACTAGAAGAGACAATAAAGTGATAGGAATTTATGGTAAATGATGTCATCAGGATGTGATCACAATGAGGGCAAACTGATACATTTCATTAGCAATTTAAATACAGAGTGGTGGTATGGTTGTTACCATGATTTTCTAACATGTTGAGTAACACCTGGTAGATTTCCGAACAAAATACAGTATCATCTTCCTTCAAGTTAAATGGCCATCACATTCCTGGAACATTTCCTGTTAAGTAAAGTTGAGAGGAAAATCTTTGTAAATATATATAAAATGTACAGAGGTTATAAGTGGACACAATTATGAGCATGTATTTCACACACATTGATTCCACGTCTGTGTGTTGACATTGGTGTGTGATAAAGAATATTTATTTATTTATTTGTTTGTTTGTTTGCCTTAGGGACTGTACCATGTATTGTAGGATATTTAGAAATTTTAGCATCCTTCTATTAATAAAGTGGTATTTCTCCAATCATAACTATAACCAAAGAACTCACAAATTTCCACAAAACCCCTAGGGGGCGATACTACCTTTGTTGAGAAACTTTGATTTAGAATTAGTATGAGACCTTTATTATAGCCAAGAAAGAAGACTCTAAGCTGTAAGTTTGGCTACACCTTGCAAATTTATGTAAACATAACCATGCTGATAGAAAGTAGTCTGAGATGTTTCCAGAAAAAAACTGCCCATCATAATTATGTGTTTTTACTTCCACTTTTGGTATGTTTAAACTCAATTATCAAAATTGGTTCTATTCTTGTTTTGAAATTCAAAAAGGACTTCTATATTAAACATGATTATCCTTATATTCTCAAAAAAGCTGAGCATCACAAAATTTTGTAACTAAGAATTTATTCTAACATTTCTATGAGAAAGAAAAGCTATTCTTCTGCAATGCCTTTATTTTATAATACTAAATCATTGTTAATAAGTCTATGTGTTTTAAATGGTATTAAATAATAAAACAAAGTTTTGATGATACAAAAAATTTACTAATTTTTTAAAGAGGGATTAAAATATTAGTTTATGTAAAATGCTATAGAACTCAAATGTTAAATGATGTGAGTTATCAGTCTAGGCCAAAATTAATTGGAAAGACATTTTTTTATACACATTTAGTTTTACCATAACAAAATAACTTGCACACTTTTGACATTTAACTGGGCATTATCTTTCTTTTCTGTGAAACAAAAAGAAAATTAAAAGAAAAAATAACTGGGAACTAAATTTCGATAAAGAATGTCAGTTCCAAATAAGATCCCACAAGTTCTGCTAACTCTGCTATCAACCGACAGGGCTCAAGTCATCATTAGGGGAGATTTTATTTTAAAACTATCATCTTAAACTTCAAGGATCCCCATTAAACATCACATTATCCTGCCAAGAGAGAAGCCATGTTTCCAATGGCCCATTTAACCTACCCAAACATCTCTAACCTACCTTTTGGTGACCTTCTATAATCCCGTTTTTTAAATTTTCTTTTCTTTTTATAAATAAGAGAAAGTAGGCAGATACTGTTGGCAAATGCTAAGTGTCCATATTCAAATGGAGATGTTTCACACAATAACTAAGAAAATGCCCTGAAGGGTATGTTAAACAGTTTGATGAAAACATTTCAGATTGTATATGAAGCCAGCACATTGTACCCCTTGATTGCACTAATGTACGCAGCTATGATTTAA
>CAUYRH010125982.1:0-22371 GCA_963574655.1 Perodicticus potto
CGAGAATTCATGGGAGGTGGGGACTGAGGGGTGCCTGTTAGCCACACACACAGAGCACCTTCATAATGGTCCCCAGGCACCCTGTTCCCACGCTCTTCTGCCTGGCTGCTGCAACAAGAACCTGCCTCCTAGCACCAGACACAGCAGGTGGAAACTGTGCTCCATGGCCGAGTCTCCTCATCTTGTGGCCTGCTCCCACACTGCACTGTCCAACTATATACCACCTGTACCTAGATTGTTGCAGGAAAACGGCAAATTAAAGACAGACACTTACACCAACGATATATAGAGGAACACCACATTTAATTGCTTGCGAGAACTCAGGTGCCTCAAGGCATGAAATGCTGAGTTCCAGGGAACAGTTTTTTCCAAATTCTTTTATACTTTCTTTTTTAGCTTAATATCAGCTGCACAGTTACAGTTACAACAAAGAGTACAAAGAGTTAGTGATGAGCTTTCTCAAGACACCAGTGTGCTATTTGTTACATAGTTTTTTCCAAGGTTATTTTAGCTCAATGTAAGGTTTGTTTTTATCTTTGGGGGGAGGAGTTCTTCAGCTGCCTGCTGCTTTCTTAGGCTCGGGATCATTAAGAAATATAAGATTTATTTCTCCTTCCTCAGGATGACATTCCAGCCATGGACCCAGGATCTGAATCAGACCACAGCAAAGATGATCCAGGTTCTGGGTCCCCACACTCTAGGAGCCCACCCCTGGTTCTGCAATGCACCTGTTCTAAGCCTGTTTTGACAGTGACCTCCCATCTGCCCCAGGTGGGCATGCCCTGCATCCTGAGTGCTTGCCCAGCCTTTCTAATTGACCTCTGGGCTGCTGATGGGGACCAAGACATGGAGCAGCCATTTCAAGGGACGAGGGACTGAGAGATTAACACATCCAAGGCTGAACCCTGAAGAATCACGGGGTGACACCACACATGGAAAGGTTAAAGAGGTTCAACATTCTCATAAAGTCTGGACCCCAGTGAGATCTTATCAGCCCCTAGAGGGTGTGCAGGGAAAATGTTCATTGGCAGCTTTGAGGTGTGAAGGACAGGGGCTAAATGCCCAGCCCAGAGTGGCTCCACCTCTGCTCACAGATCAACCTCACCCTCACTGAACACAGACCTAATCCATATGTCCTATAACACACGTACACCACAAAGAGCAAAAGAATGTCCTTTGAGCACAGACCCAACTCTCTCTGTGCCTGTCCTCCCCGCAGTGCCTCAAGGACAAGCTTCAACTCGCAAGACATCAACTGTATCAGGGTCGGAGACCACAGTGCAGCTAGTGTCGAACCACTGCTCTAGGGAAGCGTACACAAGGAGATGATTTAAGAGAGAGAGAAAAAAGACGTGACCATCAAACAGAAATGCCCTGAGAGCGTTGGGGAGGGACAGTGGCTTCTTCGGGCTGCTTTGAGGAGGGGTCGGCTCTGGAGCTGGCTTTGAGCCCACTGGGCTCAAAGTTCAAGAGAAGAATCTTTTTTTTTTTTATTAGACAGAGTCACATTATGTTACCCTCGGTGGAGTGCTATGACGTCACAGCTGACGGCGAGGGGTACCGCAAGTGCAAAGGCCAGGAGACAGGACTACAGGCAGCAGAAAGGCCAGCGTTGGCCACAGCAAGAAGGTGGGCTTGGTTCCAAGAGGTGCAACCGGTACAATCGGTCCTGGGCCTGACGCCTCCCCTCGCGGGCCTCAATTACACCCAGGCTGGTAAACACTGGAGTCAGGACCACATCGGGCTAACCCGCCGGGAACTGAAGGTCCCCACCTGCTGAGGTCAGTGCCCACCCGGAGCACGAGGACCGGAAGTGCGTGCAGCCTCCAGCTTCCGCGCGGGAGCGGGGACCGGACCAGGGTGGCGGCTGCACTAACCGCTCAGAGGTCCCCGCATCGCAGGCTGAGATCGTGAGCTTACGCAGAATGCCACTGACTCGCTGGAGGTGGTCCGCACGGGTTCCTTGGTCCCTGCCCTGCAAGCAGCACGGAACTTTCCTCCCGCCTCCTCTGGGCCGCCGCGGCACTGAGGGGTCGGGCCAAGGCGGGTGGGGACTGGAGGGAAACGTGGTCGCAACGGGTCTTAAGTCCCGAAGCTGATGCGAAAGTGGGGGGGGCGACTAGGACGCCCAGTTGTCATGTCAACAGAAAACAGTTAACTGTGACACCTGGTTGTCCTGCCAATAGAAGCCGGCTACACCCAAAATGCGAAAGTAAACCTGCCTTGTCGCCAAGGAGACGGCGTCCTGGACGAGGGGAGGTGCAGTCCCGCCCACCCTACTCCAGCAAAGCGGGCGATTGGCCATGATGATCTTTGATAGCTCGCTCGCTCTCAATCAGATTTCCAAGAGGTCCCAATTCAGAAACGATTTGTGATTCCCAGCCTTGCTCAGGTGCGATGTTACGTAAACCGGCTGCAAGTCAGACCGACCAGAATCTCTGGGAGTCTAAACTCGCTAGTTGATGGTTCTAATATGCGCAGCCCCGTTGGAGAACCACGGCCCTCCATCCCCAAAGGTGACGCTAACCTTACTGGCTCTCAGGGAGTTAGTTGTGAAGGTTAATGATACAAGATATAGCTGGCCTCAAAAACTGAAAACCACCTTTTATTACACGGAGTCTGGGACTTGGCCCCATCCTAAGGTACTTGTTAAGTGTCCCTGTTGGTGGGTGGGTTGGGATTTTCTGTGATTGCGCAGCTGTTCAAGTAGAGGGAGTATCCAAGCCCAACCCCTTGGTGAACCTGGGCCCCTAAAAGGAAGTCTTCCCACACCCTGGAGGATTCCATCTTTTGCGTAGATCCATTCCCCCAAATGCTCAGGGTCAATTTCTTTTGCACTCTGCAAGGCACATCTGCAGTTTTCACTCCCAACCCTTCTCTTCCCTTTTTATATTTTACAATAAAATTTTATTTTACAATAAAACTTTGTTACCAAAAAAAAAAAAAAATCTCTACTGGCTCTCCTGAGGTGGGAAGAGCTGATCAGGCCTCCTACACATTTAAGTCACCCTTGTCCCCTTCTATTGTGTGGTTCCTGCCCTCCATAGGACATCTATGATTTCATTAGCCAGCCCAGCACATGGATTGCATTCAGTGACCCCGCTTGCCGCACCTCATCTTCCCCTGTGTCTCCTTCCTGGATGCTGACACTGTTCCATTCCCTTACTCGATCCGTAGGTGACTAGGCATCAAATGCCTCGCCAAGGGGGGGGTCTGTCTCCCTGTCTAGGAACAAAACTAGGGCTTATCACATTCTTTGAGGCCGAAGAGGTAGCTGGAGGGTACTTGGTGGGCAGCTGTCCTCTTGCACTCAGGAGTGAGTTGCACGTGAAGGCCTTGGCTCAGGTGCCTCAGAGAACAGAGTGCAGCTTTTGGCTGGCTGTGGGAGTACATAGATGATAGACCTGCTGCTGACTGTTTGAGTCTAATGTATGTGTGTGGCAGGCAGAATAATGGAACACATCTATGTCCATATGCTAATCCCTGGAACATGTGAATGTTACCTCATATAGCAAAAGGGACTTTGCAAATGTGATTAAGGATCATGAGATAGACAAGATTATCCAGGTTAGTCCTAAATATAATCACAATGGTCCTTAAGAGGAGGCAGGAGAGCCAGAGTCAGAGAAGTAAATATGACAGAAGCAGAGGTCAGAGTGATACAACCACCTGACAAGGAATACAAGTGCCCTTCTCCAAAAGCTAGTTTTCCAGCAAGGAACAGATTCTCTCCTGCAGCTTCCAAAAGAAACACAGCCTCACTATATCACCTTCATTTTAGCCCCTCAACTCATTTTGGAATTCTGACCTCTAAGCTGTAAGACAATAAATACATGTTGTTTTACACCACTAAGTATGTGGTAATTTGTGACAGCAACAAACAGGAGACTACTACAGTCTC
Organism: Perodicticus potto; assembly: GCA_963574655.1. Classification (NCBI taxonomy): domain Eukaryota; kingdom Metazoa; phylum Chordata; class Mammalia; order Primates; family Lorisidae; genus Perodicticus; species Perodicticus potto. Next base: position 3,902 of record CAUYRH010125982.1, read on the forward strand.
CAACTCTGGCCTATCTCCCTTTTAAACAGAGCAAAGGCAAGCCTCAGGTCCAGAGTCTCTGCCTTCAACATTATCGAGCACAACTTAGCTACCATCATCCTTCCAAAGTTCTGTTTTTTTTTTCTAGAGAAAGAGTCTTACTTTATCGCCCTCGGTAGAGTGTCGTGGCGTCACACAGCTCACAGCAACCTCCAACTCCTGGGCTTAGGCGATTCTCTTGCCCCAGCCTCCCGAGTAACTGGGACTACAGGCGCCCACCACAACGCCCGGCTATTTTTCTGTCTTGTAGTTTGGCCAAGGCCGGGTTTGAACCCACCACCTTCGGTATATGGGGCCAGCGCCCTACTCGATGAGCCACAGGCGCTGCCCCAAAGTTCTGTTTTTTGAAACATAGTCTCACTCTGTTGCCTAGAAGGGTTAGAGTGCCCTGGGTGTCAGCCTAGCTCACGGCAACCTCAGACTCCAGGGTTCAAACAATTCTCTTGCCTCCGCCTCCTGAGTGGCTGGGGCTACAGGTGACCACAATGCCAAGCTAATTTTTCTGTTTTTAGTAGAGACAGGGTCTCTTGCTCAGGCTGGTCTTGAACTCCTGAGCTCAAGTAATCCTCCTGCTTCAGCCTGCCAGAGCGCTAGGATTACAGGCATGAGCCACCATTCCTTCCTGGTATTTATGCCTGTGGTTCCTTTCTTCTGGCACATGGTTGTTTTTAATGTTTTGGGTTGTGGTGTCAAGTTTCCTTTTCAAGCTGGGCATGGTGGCACATGCCTGTAATCCTAGCACTCTGGGACTCCAAGGCAGGTGGAGTGCCTGAGCTCAGGAGTTTTGAGATAAGCCTGAGCAAGAGACCTGGTTTCTAAAAATAGCCAAGTGTTGTGGAGGGCACCTGTAGTCCCATCTACTTGAGAAGCTGAGGCAAGAGGATCACTTGAGCCCAACCAAGAGTTTGGGGTTGCAGTGAGCTATAATGTCAGGGCACTCTACCAAGGATGACAGTCTATCCTGCCCCCGCACCCCAAAAAGAAGTTTCCTTTTTTGTGAGGGAACCTAAGTAAAATAAGTGAGTCGATGTAAACAAGTAGTTCTCGACCTGGGGAGGTTTACCCCTCAAGGGACACTTTGCAATGTCTAGAGACATTTGGGGTTGTTACAACTGGGGGGGGGGAGTGCAGCTACTAGTATCAGTGGAAGGAGGCCAGGGAGGATGCTAAACTTCCTAAAATGGATAGGACAGCCCCCACGATGAAATGACAATACTGCCAGGTGGAAAAACCCTGGTGAAAGAAAAGCACGTAGGCTCAGCGCCTGTAGCTCAGTGAGTAGGGTTCGAGCCCAACCCGGTCCTGCTAAACAATAACTGCAACCAAAAAATAGCTGAGAATTATGTTGGGTCCCTTTAGTCCCAGCTACTTGGGAGACGGAGGCAAGAGAATCGCTTAAGCCCAAGAGTTGGAGATTGCTGTGAGCTGTGATGCCATGGCATTCTACCAAGGGTGACATAGTAAGACTCTGTCTAAAAAAAAAAAAAAAAAAAGAGGCTCGGCGCCTGTGGCTTAATGGGATAAGGCGCCAGCCACATACACCTGAGCTGGCGGGTTCCAATCCAGCCCGGGCCCACCAAACAACAATGACGGCTGCAACACAAAAATGGCCAGGTGTTGTGGCGGGTGCCTGTAGTCCTAGCTACTTGGGAGGCAGAGGCAGGAGACACGCTTGAGCCCAGGAATTGGAGGTTGCTGTGAGCTGTAATGCCACAGCACTCTACTCAGGGTGACAGCTTGAGGCTCTGTCTCAAAAAAAAAAAAAAAGAAAGAAAGAAAAATAGAAAGCACATGGTACAGATGGTTATACTATGGGTGAGGATTGTCTGGAAAGTACTGCATTTGATCAAGGTGGAATGGACTCAAATCTAAATGGAAAAGGGCAGACACAAAGTGCTACATAGTCTACGATTCCTTATCTGTGAAATGTCCAGAATAGGCAGATCCATATAGAAAGTACAAGGGCAGACAATTAAGTTCACAAACACATCCTAGAAAAAAGGCCTTTGTGATCCTATATACCTTTCATTACTGCATTTTCAGTAGGTGTTGTTTTTGGAAATATCAAGTTGGATGGCAATCTGTCTCCATTGCCCCCCAGTTCCCAGAGGCACCCTAAACACATGGTCTTAATTTACACCTGACAAACTTTGAGAACCTGGAAGCGGCTCAAGGCAGCTCACCCAACAGATGAACCAGCCCATATATCTGTCCCTGCCTGCAAGTCCAGAATTACCCCTTCTATAACAAGCACTCAGGAGGAAGCTGGGAGCCCAACCTAACGCCTACTGGTCAGTGCCAGAGGCAGTAGTAAGCCCACATCAGTGGACCCAGCTCAATTTGTCTGCCATGGAACCATAGGAAAGGAAGACAGTTGGACAGTCCTATGGGAGTTACAGAAGCAATAAATATCCCCGTTGTTATTCATCCACTTGTTCCTTTATTCCAGCAGGCACAGTATCAAGGCCAGCCCCACTCAATAATTACATAGTTACTCCATCAGCAGCATTTTCTCTGAAGAGGGTCGATGGGCAGAGACTCCCTCTCTGGATCATGCTAGATCCAAAGGGGGTAAGGACTCTATTCATTTGTCCACTAAGCAACTACGTAGTATTTCTTGGGCACTTTGGATGTGAGGGGCCCCACAGAGCTGGGGGAGACATGTGCAGCCCTATGCCCTTTTGCTGTTTGCTGTGTGACCCTGGGCAAGTTACTTTACCTCTCAGGGCCTTCATGATTATCTGTAAAATGGTGCTGACCAACTTATAAGGTTGTTCTGAAGAGGAAGTGATCTGATTTCTAGACTCCTAATGTTGCCATAGGGTCAGGGAGGGCATTATACCAGGTTAACTCCAACTAGGAGGTGACCAGGAAACAAGACAGGAGTGACATCTGAGATTGTCACCATGAGGTAGTAAGGCAGAGCCTCACTGTGATGACATGAAAGCAGAGACCAAGGATGGCAGAGACCAGGCCCAGTGGCTCACATCTGTAATCCAAGTGCTTTGGGAGGCTGAGGTGGGTCACTTGAGGCTAGGACCGTGAGTTTAAGACCAACCTGGGCAACATAGTGAGACCCCCCCCATCTATACCATAAAATTTAACAATTAGCCAGGACTGGGTGCAGTGCCTCACACCTGTAATCCTAGCACTCTGGGAGGCTAAAGTAGGAGGATTGCTTGAGCTCAGGAGTTTAAGACCAGCCTAAGCAAGAGTCCTATCTCTACTAAAAATAGAAAAAAAGAAAAAAATCTGCCAGGTGTGGCAAGAGCCTGTAGTCTCAGCTACTTGGGAGGCTGGAGGCAAAAGGATCTCTAGAGCCCAAGAGTTTGAGGTTGATGTGAGCTATGATGATGCCATGGTACTCTACCCAAAGGCAACAGAGTTAGACTCTGTCTCAAAAAAAAAAAAAAAATTAGCCAGGTAGGGTGTCAGGGCTATAGTCCCAGCTACTCAGAAGGTAGGAACAAGACTGCAGTGAGCTTGTGATTGTACCACTGTACTCCAGCCAAGGCAACAAAATGAGATCCTGTCAGTGAAATGAAATAAGAATGAACAAAACACGGGAAGCCCATGACAAGGAGGACATGAAACTAGCTGAAAAGACCATGGCTGGGCTCGGCGCCTGTGGTTCAAGCGGCTAAGGTGCCAGCTACATACACCTGAGCTGGTGGGTTCAAATCCAGCCTGGGCCCGCCAAACAACAATGACAGCTGCAACCAAAAAATAGCCAGGTGCCATGGTGGGCGCCTATAGTCCCAGCTACTTGGGAAGCAGAGGCAGGAGACTTGCTTGAGCCCAGGAGTTGGAGGCTGCTGTGAGCTATGATGCCCCGGCACTCTATCCAGGATGACAGCTTGAGGCTCTGTCTCAGGGGGAAAAAAAAAAAAGACAAGACAAGACCATGGCTGGAAGGGTGGACAGGTAGCGACTAACAGTGGGGAGGTGGCCCGATAGGGCCCGAAAGTATCTTCCAAGAGGCAAGCCAGCCCAGGGTACACACAATGCACTAGGAAGTGAGGGGGGACCATCTGTAGAGCCCCTGGGGTCGCCATCCAGTTTGAAAACTATGGTGCCAGCAACCCTAGACATAATGTCATCAGACCCCCGCATCCTGTGGACCTGGGAAAAGTGGACCACTACAGGCATAGGTGCATGTGAACCTTGGTTGTGCAGTATTCCCCACCCAACAGCTGATGGGGCTATGCCCAGGACCTCCCACCTACCCTCTGCAGCATGGTAGGTCATTCTCTTCGGTTCTATAAAAGATGTCCATTATCAAATGACCACAGCAACCATGCCACAAGCTGTAAACCAGCCTTCACTGCATTCTCGTTTTCATACTTAAGGAGGAAACTGAGGTTCCATGGATGGGAATACCTGTCAGAGTGGGGAATCCCACTCTGGACCCAGGCTGAGTGTGACGGTGGTTGCCTGGTTAACCATTCTCTGTCTGCTCTTAGCCTCCCTGCTTCCCTACAACCAGTAGCCCCTGCCTAGGACCAGGGAGAAGCACTCTCAGCCCTTCTCCCAGACCCACAGAGCCCCGTGCACAAAGATGAAAGGCAGGGTGGCAGTAGCTGGCTATGCCTCCACTGGAGGTTAAGGTTTGACTCCTGGCCCGGCCTACATCCTTTTATGAGCTTTGAGACCTTAACAATCTCTAGACAGGAACTGCCCCTGGAACTGGTCGGGAGCCTTTAATCACTCAGGAAAGAAACCACAGCTGCTGAGTACTGTGCCTGCCTTGGGGCAAGATTAAAGACGACCCAGCCCTGGCACTGACAGACAAGGACAGCCTGGGACTGGGTCAGGGGCTGTGCCCTTTGGGGTCCGTTTGGGGGACACTCCCTTTAAGACTGTGGTGGGCACTAAGGGCCGAGCAGTCCCATGTGTCCCCAGAGTCTGGCTCTGTAGACACCATCCCCGAGCACGCTGTTGATGAGTGTGCAGTCCAGTGTCTGCTGCCTCTGGAAAGCTCACGAATGCCATTTTACGTGCCAGTTCGGTTCACAGTTACATCTATGGCTAATAACATGCAGGGATCACAGGCTGCCAGGGCCCCCAGGTTGGGGTGTAGAGCGAGGAGGGTCACCCTTGCCAACACAACGCACCCCCCTCCTCTAGACCTTCTGAGAGCGCGCGGGCTGGCCCCTAAGCCAGGGCTGATCCGTTCGAAGGATCCTTCTCAGAGCGGGGCTGAAGGACTGCGTGTTGCAGGAAATTAATCTTCGTCTCCTGGCTTTGTCTCTCATTCCTCCTTTCAGCCTTTGGCCATAAACCTAAGTTTCTGGCCCTTGGAGGGGTCAGCTCAAAGGGTTACCCCTAGGAACCAGGTACGGACACAAGGGCCTCCGCGACAGACACCCTGAGATCGGGAGCTGCAAACCCCTCGCCGGGCTCCCGGCTATGAAAGATACAAAGGGTTGGGCGGCGCCTGTGGCTCAAAGGAGTAGGGCGCCGGCCCCATATGCCGGAGGTGGCGGGTTCAAACCCAGCCCCAGCCAAACACACGAAAGATACAAAGGGCGCGCCCCGAGGGCTCCCCAACGCGAAGACCCCCGCGCTCTCCCAGGACAACCCGCACCTACTCCCCACTGCGCGCCTACCCCGAGATGATTCCCACCGCCAAGACCCCCGGCCTCTCATTCAGCCGTCCTCCTCTTCCCCCGGATGGGACGACTGGACAAAAGGCGGTAATCGCGGAATAATGCGGGGAGCACACGCGGAGTGAAAGGGAGACTCCAGCCGTATGACCGCCCCTCCGGAAGCTCCCGGCTCCTGAGCCTTAAGGAGGGGCTTGCGCATGCGCGCGACCACCTGGGGCGCGGGGTAGGTGGTAGTGACGGTTGGAGACCTTTCCTCCTACTCAGGTCCGCAGCTCACGTGTGCCTTTAAGGCGGCCGTGACAGCGAGGAGGAACGAGAGGATGCCGAAATGGCTACCTCCGCTCAAAACCCGGAGCGGGTGGGGCGTGAGGTCTGCGGCCGAAGAAAAAAGCCTCTGCGGACAGGACTTTTGCCCTTATTAGACATGGCGGTGATAGCTTCACAGAGATCGCTGCGCTTGTGCAAGGGCCCTGGCCGGGCAAGTGTTGAATGTAGGACATCCGCCAGAAACGCTAGAGGGACCGCTTCTGCATTTGCGCATGCGTTCGTGGTGTACTCGCGCCATCTAGCGAAACGTGCGCCTTTTTTGCATCCTTATTCTGGATTGGTCGGTGCGCGCACGGTGTTCTTTTACGCACGCGCTGCTGTCACTGACCCGGAAGTTTTCCGCTAGGCTAAAAGCGTCGGACCGCTGCGCACGGTCTCTTCCTGTCTGTGCCAGGGCGGCGCGTGGTCCACTCTGAGCCATAGAGGCCCTCCGGCTGTTTCCTCAGGTGAGGCCGCTGCGGGGTCTGGAGTCCAAGGGACTGCCCAGGGTCTTCCGTGGAGCCTTGGGGAGGCCCCAAGGCCCGGCCTTGCCTCACTGGGCTTTACCTCTTCCTCTGGAAAAGGTACAGAGGCAACGGACTCTGGCGAAGTTACTTGGTTTCTTCCTGTTTCTTCGCCGTCCCTGTAGCATCGCCGCCCAGGACGTCTGGAGGACGGTGGTTTGGTTTGGACTCTGCAATTTTACATTGAGATAGGAAATCTCCTATTCTTAGCTCCAAGGTGCACTTTCTTTGCTTTGTACACGTGTCTTTACTAGCCTTTAGAGCAGGGTTTTTCAACCTTTTTTTAATCTCGTGGCACTCTCGAACCTATAATTAAACTTAAAGTGGCACACGTAAATCATGTTGATGCCAAAAACTTAAAAAAAGTGTGTGTGTGTATATATACATATATATATAAACATACATACATATATATATTTGCTGTGCTTTGAAGTTTCTTCCAAAACAATTTAATCTTTAAAAATTTCGTGGCACACTGGTTCAAAATCACTGCTTTAGAACCAAAAGCAATCACTGCCTTAGTGTCCGACCAAAATCAAGACCTTTGTGTTGATAGCGCCTCCTAATTCGTATGGTAGACCTTTAAGTCATTACATTCCCACTATGTGGGTGAGGAAACTGAGTCCAAAACAGTGTTTGCTTTTCCCAGAGTCAAAGAGCATATAAAAGGTATGGCTGTAAATTGAATTCCAGAATTCCAGTGAATGCAATCTTAGGGTGTTTAGCATCTACTGAGCTGTTACACCTCCATGGAGCAGGTGTTGATGGGATGACTGTAAGGTCTTGGGCCCAGAGGCGCTAGTTGAAAGACAGTGCTTCTGCTGACAGCTGAGTGATTTCTTTTCCTAGGGCTTGAAATGATGTTCACAGTCTTGGTCCTGTGTAACTCCCTGATTCACTATAGGATAGGGGCCAGCCTCAGTGAAACATGGGTGTGCCTGTGCCCAAAGCTAGCTAGCCTCTTGACAGTTTTTTCATGCTCCTTTGTTGCCCCCAGGATGACCGAATGGGAAACAGCTGCACCAGCAGTGGCAGAAACCCCTGACATCAAGCTTTTTGGCAAGTGGAGCACTGATGATGTACAGATCAATGACATTTCTCTGCAGGTAAGGGGCACCTGTTTGGCTGGGGATGGTGATTTTTCCAGGAGGGAACACTTCAAACTTGTTGGTTTTTTTGTAAGTCAAGTACTGAAACCATGACAAGAGAAGGATCCCTTGACTGCCGTTTCTGTCGCATCCACTCTTACCCTGCCCAAAGGTGGTTGCAACTTTAGTCATGAAAATGGTTCATTCCCTATAAGGAGCATCCCATTTCCATATGGTTTATTTATTGTTTTTGTAGCAAAATACACATAACAATTACTTTTTTTTTTTTTTTAAAGACTGGTTGTTTATCTGTTGTCTGGGCTAGAGTGCAGTGATATCACATCTCACTGCAACCTCAAACTCTTGGGCTCAGGCAGTCTTCCTGCCTCAACCTCCCAAGCAGCATTAGCCACCATGCCTATCTAGTGTTTCTGTTTTTTGTAGAGACTGTGTTGCTCAGGCTGACCTCCCTCAGTGCTAGGATGACAGGTGTGAGCCACAGTGCCTGGCACAACTTAACTGTTTTCAAGTGTAAATGCCCAATATCTCTCTCTTGTATGTGGATATCTAGTTTCTAGCACTATCTCTTGAAGCTGAATTGTCTTGGTATGCTTGTCCAAAATTAATAGGCCATAGATGTATAGGTTTATTTTTGGATGCTAAATTATATTCTCTTGGTCTGTATGTCTATCCTTATAGCAGTACCTATATTTTTGAAATTGGTAAGTTTGAATTCTACTTTGTTCTTACTCCCATGTTTTACATATAACCTTTTTCCCCCCTTCCCATCATGAATTTCATGGGCTTTAGGAACTTTAGCTTTTATGGATCCTTTCTGCATTAAAAGAAATTATTAGAAATTATATTTTGTGGCTGCATTGGTATAGAGATGATTTATAATTTGTATTTATTTTTTCCCTTGTTTTCATAGGAATTAAAACATAATTTGTTAGCTCAAAATATGGGACCTAGGCACTAATGCCTAGTGAATGAACGTCATTTTCTTTTTTTGAGACAGAAACTTCCTCTGTCCTCCCCCTAGAGTGCAGTGGTGTCAGCATAGCTCACTGCAACCTCAAATTCCCAGGCTCAAGTAATCCTGCCTCACTCTCCCAAGTAGGTGGGACTACAGCTGCCCACTACCATGCCTGGACTCTTTCTATTTTTGGTAGAGATGGGCTCTTGTTCTTTCCCAGGTTGGTCTTGAACTCCTGACCTCATGCAGTTCTCCTGCCTCGGCCTCAAAGTGCTAGGATGAATGGACATCTTAGTTTTTCTTTCATGGGTTTGTTTGGGGAGGTCCATAAACTTTTTCACTAAAGTGCCAGTATGCCTCAGTGAGACACTAAATTTCTCTTACTTATGTTCATGTGTTTCCTTTATTGTTTTTGAACACCCTTTAAATGTATATTCATGTGAACTGTTCACTATCTTTTTTGCCTATTGAATAAATAACATTAAGTATCTGCTCTGTTTAGGATTGGGGAAAAGTGTAGTGTTGGGGACAGCGCCTGTGGCTCAGTGGGTAGGGCGCAGGCCCCATATACTGAGGGTGGTGGGTTCGAACCCAACCCTGGCCAAACTGCAGCAAAAAAATAGCTTGGCATTGTAGTGGGCACCTGTAGTCCTAGCTACTCTGGAGGCTGAGGCAAGACAATCGCCTAAGCCCAGGAGTTGGAGGTTGCTGTGAGCTGTGACATCATGGCACTCTACCAAGGACGATAAAGTAAGACTCCATCTCTTAATAAAAAAAAAGTGTAGTGTTGGACTCCATCTTAAACACCCATGCTCTGGCTGTAGGGTGAAGCCCTTGCTAGGTAGTTCGGTGTTTGCAGTTTTGTACTGCACAGTGAAGCCCTGCCTGTACACCCTTCTACTTGCCTATTTCTGCAGGTGCTTCTCTTCAGGGTAGACACTGGACTGCCAGTATTGGTTTCCTGTGTTCCTTTTCCACCACTCTTCATAGAAACATGCAGCTTGTATATGTTCCACATGCAAGTGATAGAATGGCCTTGAGTAAATTTTGTATGAGACAAACATGTAACAAGCTTTATTTATTTTGTAACAAGCTTTATTGAGGAAAAGAAAGGGAAGGTTATAGTGTGTGAATGGGTCTCCTTTGCCAGGACAAGTAGACAGAGAGCCCATACTATTTTTTTTTTTAATGGAACAGTCAATAGCAGTCCTCTTAAAACAAAGTTCCTCTGATTCCATCCCCGCTTTACCTATGCAAGGTTAATATTTTGGCAATTTCCTAGGCTTCCTTCTGGGGATAAGGAAGGCTTATTAAGTAATTTTTAACAAGTTTAAGAACTGTGGTCGCAGAGGACGCTTGCAATGTCTGGGTACATTTTTTAAGTGTCAGAACTGAGGTGGGTGCTACTGGCATACCAGATGCTGCTAAACATCCCATAGTGCAGGTGACAGTCCCCTCAACAGAATTATGTGGTTTAGAATCCCCATAGTGGGCCTCTTTGCCTACTTACTCTGGCAGTGCAGACCCATTTGTTGTCTATGGAAAGTGTATTCTACTCTATAAACTTTCTTACGCTTTATACCTGCCTTTCCTTGCCTCAATAAACTTTTTGCTTCATGCTTGCCTTAAAACAAATACCCATAGTGCTGAGTTTGAGGAACACTGCTTTATTTTTTATTTTATTTTATTTTTTTTGAGACAGAGCCTCGAGCTGTCCCTGGGTAGAGTGCTATCTCACAGCAACCTTACAACTCCTAGGCTCAAGTGATTCTCCTGCCTCCGCCTCCCAAGTAGCTGGGACTACAGGCACTCACCACAACGCCTGGCTATTTTTTTGTTGTTGTTGCAGCCATCATTGTTGTTTGGCGGGCCCGGGCTGGGTTCGAATCCACCAGCTCAGGTGTATGTGGCTGGCTCCTAAGCTGCTTGAGCCACAGGCACCGAGCCAGAACACTGCTTTAGAAGACTGAAATCATGGGCTCTAACCTCTCTAGATTTCCACTCTTTCCTTCCCAGTATAAAGGAAGTGGCTCTTTTTTAGTAACTTAATAAAAATCCCTTGTTTAGGTTTTATTTTCTCATGGTGGGTGAGGCTTACATCCAGGTCCCCTGGGGAGGCCGACCAGAAATGCAGGTGGCTGGCGGCTACTTTTTGTGGGTTCTAGGCTCTGGTCAACACCCATCTTGTTCCTAACCTTTGTCCCTTAATCCCCTTTCTCTGCTGTAAAGGATTACATTGCAGTGAAAGAGAAGTATGCCAAGTACCTGCCTCACAGTGCTGGGAGGTATGCTGCCAAGCGCTTCCGCAAAGCACAGTGCCCCATCGTGGAACGTCTCACTAACTCGATGATGATGCATGGCCGCAACAATGGCAAGAAGCTCATGACTGTGCGCATTGTCAAGCATGCCTTTGAGATCATCCACCTGCTCACAGGCGAGGTAGGGCTCTGAGGCCAGTGGGAACAGGCGATGCCCTTAGTATGCCTCCCCAAAGCCTCATGATATATATGGTGGAGCACAAATGTCAAACTCATAGCCACCTTCTCTCTAAGAACCCTCTGCAGGTCCTGGTCAATGCCATCATCAATAGTGGCCCCCGGGAGGATTCAACACGCATTGGGCGAGCTGGGACAGTGCGCCGGCAGGCTGTGGATGTGTCCCCACTTCGGCGTGTGAATCAGGTGAGCCTGGGGATTCTGCAGGTTGCACAGTGGGAACAGCCACCAGGATTGGGTGGAGTCCTTCCTGGGGCAGAAAGACTTGTCCCTGTCTGCCCATTTTACCTGGAGCCTTACTTCCTCCAGGAAGCCTTCCTGGGTTCCCATCTTCTCCAGGGCAGATCCAGGCTCTGGGCCACCTTCTGAGCTATATTTGGCTGAGGTCTAGTTTCATTTGGGTGTGTATTTTTCCACATAGTGTGTGCACATGTACTTTTTTCCCCTGGTGCCATTGGAGAATGAGTTGTAGATGTGCATATTGAGTTTCCTTTTTTCTTCTTTTTTTTTGACACAGCCTCAAGCTGTCATCCTGGATAGAGTGCTGTGGCATGACAGCTTACAGCAACCTCCAATTCCTGGGCTCAAGCAAGTCTCTTGCCTCCGTCTCCCAAGTAGCTGGGACTACAGGCGCCCGCCACAACACCTGGCCATTTTTTGGTTGCAGCTGTCATCGTTGTTTGGCGGGCCCAGGCTGGATTCGAACCCACCAGCTCAGGTGTACGTGTCTGGCACCTTAGCCAGTTGAGCCACAGGCACCAAGCCTTTTTTTTTTTTTTTAATCTTTTTGAACTCTTACCTTTGGTAGAGTGCCATGGGTCATAGCTGATAGTAATCTGAAACTCTTGGGCTCAAGTGATACTCTTGCCTCAGCCTCCTGAGTAGCTGAGACTACAGGTACCCATCACAACACTTGGCTATTTTTTAGAGATGGGGTATTGCTCTTGGTCAGGCTGATCTTGAACTCCTGAGCTTAGACAATCCATCTGCTGTGGCCTCCCAGAGTGCTAGGATTACAGGCATGAACCACCGCACCCGGCTATAGTGAATTTCTTTTTTTGGTTTTTTTTTTTTTTTGGCCAAGGCTGGGTTTGAACCCACCACCTCCTGTATATGGTTCTGGCGCCCTACTCCTTTGAGCCACAGGCGTCACCTGGCTATAGTGAATTTCCTGAGAGCTATAGAGCTATATTGAATTGGTCATTGTTCCACTTTAACGTCTTCAGTATGCCTTTTGTAGTTTTTCCTAATGTTTCAAGAGTCCAGGTCAAGAGCTTATGTTGCTTTTTCTTTTTGAGACTGTTACCACCAGAATATAGTGCAGTGGTGGTGTCATGGCTCATTGCAGCCTCAAACTTTTTCTTTGTTTGTTTTTTGGGGTTTTTTTTGCAGTTTTTGGCCAGGGCCGGGTTTGAACCCTCCACCTCTGGTATATGGGGCCAGCGCCCTACTCACTGAGCCACAGGTGCCACCCAAACTCTTGGGCTCATACAATCCTTCTGCTTCAGCTTTCAGAGTACCAGGAGCTACAGGTGTCCGCAACCACAACCAACTTATCTTTTCTATTTATTCTGTAGAGACAGGTCTCTCTTGCTCAGGCTGATCTTGACCTCAAGTGATCCTCACCCCCACCAACCCCCCAAACAATAGGATTACAGGTGTGGGCCACCATGCCCAGCTCTATATGTTGCATTTTGCTGTCATAACCAGTCTCCGGTCATTTGGTACCCATTGCAACCTGTGTATGTCTCTTTGGACACTTGCATTTTCATTCCCCTGATCCCAGATCTGGCACCTCTCCTTACATCTTGTCTCAGTGAGGCAGTGAGAGAGTATGGCAGCCAACCCATCTGTTGAGGGTGGGCCGGGTTACTGGAGGACCAAAGTGTTGGTAGCCTTAACCTGACCACTGTGTTCCCTAGGCCATCTGGCTGCTGTGCACAGGCGCCCGTGAGGCTGCTTTCCGGAATATCAAGACCATCGCTGAGTGCTTGGCAGATGAGCTCATCAATGCTGCTAAGGTGGGTAGGGAGGGACCTTGGCAGGGTCACAAGTTGGGCATTTGGTGGGGGTTCTCCAAAATTAAGAGCTAACCATCTGCCTCTTTTCAGGGCTCCTCCAACTCCTATGCTATCAAGAAGAAGGATGAGCTGGAGCGTGTAGCCAAGTCGAACCGCTGATTTCTCTGCTGCAGCCTAATAAATCTCTCTGCCCTTGTGGTAGCCCTGCCCACCTGTGTGGTTGTCTGTCTTTGGGGGGCAGTGCTGGAAAGGGCAGGATGACCTTTAACTGCTCATGTTCCGGCATGTCCCTTGGCCTGTGGGAACCTAGAAGCACCATTGACACAGAACCACGGCTAGCAGGTGGGGCACAGGGTACAGACCAGGCTACCAGAGCATCCTGGCACTGAATGCTTTAAGGACTGTAACTTTCAAAGGCCTGGTGCCTCAGTTGATTCCTGGTCTGAAACAGCTTGGGTAGGGCTGAGGTCTGGGTGGTCTAAGAAGCATGTTGCCTAAAAGCAGCCCCAGGGAGAAATAAAGGCCTGATGTTTAGACAACAACCATTCCCAGCTCCTTGGCTACTGGCTGATAGGGCCAGCTGTCTATCTCCCAGCCTCCTGAATTCCCACCCTCTGGTATCATGGACTGGCTTCACCTTGCCCAGGTTGCTTCCCCAGCCACACTGGTGGCTGCAGCCCAGCTGCCAAAATGTGCCCTCTTGCTTCAGCAACAGCCCATGCAGATTGACCAGGATGCTAGGGACAGGTGGGGACCCACCCAGGGCCATCAGTGGTGATTCCATAGTGGAGATGCATCAAATTTTGATGGGTGGGTCGTGCTTATGCCCGCCTACTTTGTGCTGTCACCTCCCCACCACCCCCGACATCCGGCCAAGGTCAGGCTTGGTGTTCCTGGCGGTACTGCTCAGGGACTGGGGCAGGTAGTCAGACGAGTCCTTCAGGAAGCTGGGACCTGAAAGGGCAGCCCCAGATTAGGCACCCTCCCAGGGGAGGGACACTTAGGTACTCAGCCTCAGGTAGGCCAGAAACGGGGGCCAGAACAAGAAGGTACCACCAACTAGAGGGAGGTGTCCATAGGTAAGTCCTTTTGGGGGGAGCCCTTGGCCCCTGTCCTGGGCCTCTCAGCTGGCGGGTGCTTGTGCTTTGGCTCCAGTATCCCTCCTGTCTGGAGTGTCCTGTGGTCACCCCTAGGTCCAGTTTCTCCTCATGCCCGTATTTAGTTCCGATCTGTATCCCCAGTATGTCCCATATCACAAGTGTCTGGTTCTGCGGTCCCGAATCTCCTCTGTTGCACCAAACTCTGCTTCTCTCTGCTAGCTACCCACTTCTCTAGAGATCCTGCCTTGGTCCAGGTGACCCTCTCCAAGGTCCAGCCTGGAGTCCCCACCAATCTTAGACCCCTTTCACGCTTCCTCTGCTGCCTGCAACCTACCCAGCCTGACCGCCTCTCCACAGGTCAGTTCTGGATGCCCTGCCCTCGGCCGCCTTGGCTCCGTCGCTCCCGTGGCCTGCAGGGCTCGGGCCCCAGTTCCCCTGGCTCACCCTCTGCGCCCCGCTCCCCAAGTAGAGGGGAGGACGAGGATGAGGAGGCCGATGGCAGCCTGGGCTCAGACCCCATCCTCGCCCCCGCCTCCCCGGTGGAGTGCCTCATCTGCGTGTCAGCTTTCGACGGAGTCTTCAAGCTTCCCAAGCGCTTGGACTGCGGTCACGTCTTCTGCCTCGAGTGCCTGGCCCGCCTGTCACTGGCCACAGCAGGCGGTGGCGACGCGGTGGCTTGCCCAGTGTGTCGCGCCCCCACGCGCCTGGCCCCGCGCCGCGGGCTGCCCGCACTGCCCACGCAGGCCGGCCTGTTGCCCCGCGAAGCGCGCGCGCCCCTTCCACGCCAGGGCTCCGTGCGCTTTGATCGACGCCGAGGTTTGCTCTACCTGCGCCCACCGCCCGCACCTGGGCCCCGCAAGGCACGCGGCGCTCAGCCCCCGCCACCCCCGCCGCTGCGCCTCGGCCGCCCGCTGTCACGCCGCCCGACGCTGGACAGCCCGGCCTGGGCCTTCAACGCAGCAGTGGCGCTAGCCGTGCTGGTAGCAGCGGGCCTCGTGGTCTCTGGAGTCTACATTTTCTTCCTCATTCCACACGCCGCCTCCTCGAGCCCTGCGCGGCCCCAGCTCGTGGCGCTAGCCCCAGCGCCCGGCTTCTCCTGGTTCCCTCTGCGGCCCACGCCGGAGGCGCCCTGGACGCCTGTCCGGACGCTGCAGCCCTCGGGTGCTGACCCGAATGCTGCCTTGCCCGGGTCTGCGGAAGACGCGCCGGAGCCTGAGGGTGGCCTTGGGGAGCCGGAGCGTGGTCCCGGGGACCCGGCAGAGGCCGATGGGACACTGGACGTGCGGTCGGACCACACGTGGGGGGCAGAGGAAGGCCCTGGCTGAGTCCCGTGGGCTCAGGCGGGAGGAGCGTGTGGGGGCCTCAATAAATGCTCCAGCGTTGGGCGACCGGTCTTTAGCCTGGACTTGTCTCATCCTGGGTCCTCTGCAGCGGGCATTGCAAGTAGGCATTTCTCCAAACTTGGGCCTGTCGGGGCGGTCCTGGCAGTGTCACGCTGGGGCAAGGACCCTCTCAAGGAGCAATCATCCTGTTATCTCACAGGGATCTTCAGGGATGTCCAGAAGGTCACCTGTGGTCTCACGTCCATTCAGCTGGTGTTAACTGTGATGTCTCTACAGGTCCCGGGTTGCGCTGGGGGATGCTCTGGACCTGCCTCTGTGATATCCGTTTGGAAGCATCCCTGATCCTCATCTCTCTGGGGGTGCAGGTGGGGGCCCCCAATTCATGCGGATGTCCACCAGTGTCACCCCATTAAGTGTGCTGCTGGGGGCACCCACAGCACTGCCCTGCAGAGCCCCAGGGAGGACCTTCACCCTCGCCTGGCCTGCTCAGCCTCTGGGCTGTCACATCTAGCAAGGGCCTTCTCCTTTTTTTAACTCAGCAAATATTTATTCAGTGCCAGCTAAAAACGTCCTGAGAAGCTGGGCTTTGTGGCGGGCGCCTGTAGTCCCAGCTTACTGGGGAGGCTGAGGCAAGAGATCGCTTGAGCCCAAGAGTTTGAAATTGCTGTAAGCCGTGGAGCCAGAGCACTCTACTGAGGACAACAAAGTGAAACTCTGTCTCTAAAAAAAAAAAAAAAAAAAAAAAGATACAGAGGTCGCTGGTATATAGAGCTATAGAAACACAGAAAACAGGATGAGGGACAACTCAGAGGTGTGTATATGTGGGTGGAGAGGAGCACAGAGCCTGACAAAGTGACTTTTGAACAGGGCAGGCAGCGAGAATGGCAAAAGCAAAGGCCCAGAGGCAGGGGAGTGCTGGACAGGAAGCAGGCCAGCAAGGCTGGAGAGGAGCATGCAGAGGGCACCTGGCTTGGGGAACGAATCAGAGAGGAGACTTCAGGGTTCCTCTGTACTCTCGCAGCTCCCCAGTGACAGCACTAGGGCCTCCTACTTTTAGAGGGCAAAGTTGTTGCAGGCTGTTGTCCCTGTCATGCTGCTCCCCACTGGCCCATTGGAAGGGACAATCCCAATCTGTAGTCTGTGGACTTAGTTCTTTTACTTTCAGTCCAGACTGGGCCTAGTGGAGCCAGGTAGTTATGGTGCAGTCACCACCCAGCACATGGGGCTGGGGTGTTTGCTGGAGCTGAAAGAGGCAGGGGTGGGGAGGGCCTTGAGTCTCGAAAACCAGCTCCCACACCAATTTTGAGCCTCGACTTCCCCCGTGGATTGTGGCTTGTCCCCATGCTGTGGGATACCTGTGGTCATGGCTCACAGAGGCCAATGTCACCCCTGGGTCAGATGGATACACACAGTGGGGTGGGGCATCCTGGGGCTCACTAGCTGGTCTCCTCCTTGTCCACCTAGGCCCCTCTCCTTGTCCACCAGAGCCCCCATCACTCCAATTACTTTCTTGGGGCTAGTTACTGCCCCTTGTCCTCCAGGGCTCCACCTGTCCTGCACAGTATCTCTCTGTGTCCCCAGCCAAAGCCTGGGATTCTCAGTGGACAGCAGCCTCCCAAGAAGGTGGCTCATGGGCTCTTGTCTTCCTCCTCTCAGAGGACTTTCTGGGTTAGTCACAGGAGACTAGTGGCAGGTACCCTCTGTGCAGATTGGACATGGAGCTTCTTTTTTTTTTTGCCTACCCACTGAGTTACGGGTGCCACCCATTTTTTTTTTTTTTTTTTAGTAAAGATAGGGTTTCACTTCGCTCAGGCTGGTCTTGAACTTCTGAGCTCAAAGGATCCACTCACCTCAGCCTTCCAGGGAGCTAGGCTTACAGGTGTGAGCCACTGTGTCCAGAAGCCAGAGACTTCTGTCTCCTTCCTTCTAGGCCCTAGAGCTCCCATCCTGCCTTGCCTTGCCTAGGGATGGGTGCTGTGTGTTGTGGGCCTAGAGAGAAATTTAACTTCAGTGAGCTGAAGTCTCCTATTTAATTTGTTTACATGTGTGTTCTCAGCACCCAGCACATAGTGGGTGCCACAAAGTTACTGGGGTGTGACAGTATTATAGAGGCAGCCTGGGAATGAAGCCAGGGCCCAGGCTTGTCTGTAGAACTAGTTCTGGTGTGAGCGACTGCTTCCAGGTGGGAAGTCAGAGGAGGAACACCAAGGAGACCAAGGTGTGTCTTCCCAAACCAGTTCCTGGCCCAACCCAGGTGCTGAAGTCACCCATAGGGGCTGGGACCAGTGCAAATTACCCACAACTCAATTCTTTGGAACAATGCACATTATAGTTCTGCAGTCCAGAAGTCTAAGATCAGTTTCACTGGGTTAAGTCAAGATGCCTGCAGGGCTAGTTGTTTCTGGAGGCTAAAGGAGAGATTCTATCCGTTAGCCTTTCCAGCTTCTAGAGCACAGCCAGCAGTGCATCATCCTCATGCTGGAGCCCTTTCACTTATAAGGGCACTCTGAGAACACTAGGCCCACCTGGATAATCCAAGATAATCTCCCGTCCCAAGCCTTAATTTAATCACATCTGCAAATCCATTTTGCCATGTATGGTAACAGATCCATAGATTAAAAAAAAACAGCTTTATTAAAATATAATTCATATAGCATAATATTAGATGGTGTTATACAATTCATTAGTTGTATAGTCACTTCATACTCTAGCAGTCATGGCCCATTTCTTCCCCTCAGGAGGAGGGGATAGGTAGCAATTCCTATCTATTTTCTGTCTCTATTCTACTCTTTGTTTTTTTTTTGTTTTTTTTTGAGACAGAGCCTCAAGCTGTCACCCTGGATAGAGTGCTGTGGCATCACAGCTCACAGCAATCTCCAATTCCTGGGCTCAAGCGAGTCTCCTGCCTCCGCCTCCCAAGTAGCTGGGACTACAGGCGCTCACCACAACGCCCGGCCATTTTTTGGTTG
>CAUYRH010125983.1:0-37783 GCA_963574655.1 Perodicticus potto
ACCAAATCGCTGTGCATTGCCAAGTGCTCATCCACTCCGACAATTCACTCTGCGAAAGGTCCAGTACTCCCTCCCTCTCACCTGCTGACTGGAGAGTGATGAACTACGGAACCGTCGCCGCCGCCATCTTCCAGAACCCCAATCGAGACAACATTCCTTAGAGACAATATTTTGGGCTAGATAAAGTGAAAAAAGTTCAGAGCCACAAAGAATAATCGTAAAATCAGCAGCCAGGACCCAAAGCCAAGGCAGTTAGGATGAACACACTAAATTCCTTAAAAATTCAGTAGGAAACACTTGGAAATCTCTTAGAAACTTAAATAGACTTTTAAAACTCTAATTGAAGATGACTCATAAAAGTTATTTATAAACAATAAAGAACATGTAGAGTACAGGATCGCAAAATAACATACTTAGAACAAAATTCCCTAGCATGTGACCAACACAGACATTTTTAGATGGGCCTTTTTAGAATTTCTTACTTTGGTATTCATTTTAGAAAAGAGTAAAACCGGGACTCCACATAGAAAGTAGGAGACATTTAAATACAATATGGCACAGCCTTGTACATTTGCTGAACAATACCCCATCCTGCTAACACGCACCCCAACTTTCCTAAGAAAGCATGATCTAATTTTGAAAAGGAATGATCCCTTTATAACTCACCTAACGTGAACCAGCAGTGAAAATTAACCAATAGATTCCCAGGTTAGATACATTTTGAAGAAGGTTTCTAGCAAAATGATGTAAGATAGTAAGTAGGCAATATCACTTACCATTAAACATTTTCAGTGTTTCTCGATGTCTTAGCCATTGCATATTTGCAAACTTAAATCTGATTGGTTTGAGAAGATAATTCATTAAAATTAACAATTAGGTTGATGTATTTAAAAGTGTTCATTTTTCTGATGTGACCCCTATTTATGAACAATTTTTCTAAAGGTGTATATAATTGTTTTCAAAAAGTTACCAGAGTATTAAACAGTTTGTTTCTCCTATTATAGTTTTAAAATAGTATCAGATTTCAGGTTCTTTGTGCCATGATCACTCGAGAAAGTATGACAGGAAAAATGCAATACGAATAGTGCAACATGTTAAAATTTATGAGAAAAAGTGTATTTCCCCATATCAAAAAACAGCTTCAAGTATTAAAAATTGTGGCAGAAACAGGGAGCAAAGAAACCATGGAGTTTAGGGACAGGGGCCAAGGTTCTCGACCAATTGTTCCTTATTTTTGAGTAAAAATTAGAAAGGACTGCATTCTTTTTTCCTAATGAATGCCAGTTGATTTCCCACATCTAATAAGACACATCCACAACTACTTGGTATTCTGAAAACAATGTATCAGAGAAAACAGCAGAACATATCCCCAAAAATCGCATTTTTAATAAATAAATATTTATAACAAGGAAAAATAAAATGATTAGAAATATGTGTGATTTTGTAAGATTTTCCAGATCTGTTACATTAAAATGAATATTTATCCAAACAAGTGTTACCCCTGAAGACCCACAATACTGAGACAATCTAGTGCTCTTTGTAAAAAAGCACTTAAACAGCTGGGCATGGTGGCTCATGCCTATAATGCCTGCACTGTGGGAGGCTGAGGCGGGAGGATTGCTTGAGCTCAGGAGTTCGAGGCTTGTCTGAGCGAGAGTGAGACCCTAACTCGAAAAAATTGAAAAACCCAGCTGGGCGTGGTGGTGAGCACCTGTAATCCCAGCGGCTTTGGAGGCTGAGGCAGTGGGATGGCCCCAGCCTTAGTCTGACATTGCAGTGAGCTAGGACACCACTGTACTCTGCTTAGCGCATAGGTTAGAACTCGGTCTCAACAACAACAACAAAAAGCACTTAATTTTTTTCCGACTCATTTTTCTCTAACTCACAACTTTGGAAAGTATGTTGGAAATTTGGAAAAACTATTTCTATCATTGTATGTAAACTTTTCTAATTTAAACGTACACACATCTTCTAAGAAAGAAGCTTCCTTTTCACTGGTTCACTTTCTTTACATCTTTTGGATCATATTGTTTTACTTAGTGTTCCACATTGTGCACATTCCTGGAAATAACTGATGTATTTTTCTCATAAAACACTGCTTTTTCCTTTATACAGGTGGCCTTGTGCTTGTGCCAGGCATCCCTGGGTGGCCACCCTGCCTATTTAAATGTAAAGTATGTGTGTACCCTGTGAGAAGGGGGCTGTAGGCGCTATTGTAACAACTCCTGTTCAATAACTCCCTGATGTCTAGAAACCTAATGCAGGAATTTTTCCTTGTACAGAGATGAAAGTAAGCATTAATGTGGGCAGAATGTCACTAATGGGTGCCATTCATTTGGGTGCCATTCAGGCAAAGCAGAACAAGAGCTTAAGTAGGAGTTCAGGAGGCTGTGATGTTTACAGCTAGAGATTTAAAGCACAGATGGAAAAATTAGGAGATTTAAGGGGATAAGGATGTCTTTGTGTGACCTTTGTCCTCCCATTTATATTCTGCATTGTGTAAGTGAAGTAAGTTCCCCTTTGAAGCTCTATAAAGTTATATTTTTAAAAACTATTCATCAAACCACTATTGGCCCTGACAGACTTTGTTTATTGCCTCCTTTCACTCCCACCCCTGTCCCTATAACCTCCTGGAGTAGTCTGATGCCATCAAAGTCACACGCGATCAGAGTCACACGCGAGGTCTCCTTTTAAAGAAATACCCCAGGGGAGGAACCCAAGGCTGTGTTACACTCTCTAATTCCTTTTGGTTTTTTCCTTAGCATCACTGAAATCCCCACTTACCGGCCTTCCACCTTGACTGACGGTGCGTCTGCTTGTTCAGGCTGCCTGTCAGCACAATTCCACCTGGGTAACAGAGAAACAGAAGGGATATATGGAAAGCTGAGATTTCATTCATTTCTATAACAAAAATGTAAGAGACAGTGGGTAAGAAGAAAGCATGGAGAGACATTGAAGGGATGGTAAATGCATTTTCATCATCACACATTATGTGTTGGGAATTAAATCCCAAATGCAGTTTGTTATAAAGTAATTACAAATTAAACGAAAATGGAGATTCAAATGAGGTTAGTTCCATGATTGCATTATTGTACACAGCTATGATTTAATAAAAAAAAAATGAAGTTAGTTATCTTAAATACGTGCCTAATTAGAAAGCAATATCTGTTTCTTTTAGCACTTTTTCTATGGACATGTAGGTTTGTTCAATCCACTTTCATGAGCACCTATGAGGAATTAATTTGGGTGAGAAAGCAAGGTTACCAATTGATTAACTAATACTTTGTGTTTAACTTTTTTATTTCTTTACATATTTTTCTTCATTCTTTCTCAGGTATGTCTGGTTTCTAAAATGTAAAGCTTATGATGGGCAGGTATTATGACTTTGTGGTGTGATAATGTTTCCAGTTTTGTTATTTAGATGATCCATTCAAGGGATATTACAGAATGTTTGGTGACTGTGAAAACTGGCTGGATAAATAGAAGGTGTAGTTATAAATTGATTAGAAATCTGAATCTTAAACTTGAACTTCACTGTGGTACCAGTGGCTCTGGCACCACAAAAATGGTATTAAGATGGTGAGTTAAAATTGATATGTTAGGTATTTATGAAAAAACACTTTTCTTGGTTGGAAGATTCTGAAACAGCGTTTACCTTTGTATGCTTATTATGACATATAGGGATGGGGAAAAACAGTTTAATTAATTTTGCCTCAAATCCTCACATCTCAATTCTAATTATAAATTGACTACAAATACTCTATACCCTAGTCCATACATTAGAATAATGATGATCTTAATGATTTTTCCAAACTTTTTGGAGCCTTCATAAGAATCTTTATCTGGAAAGCCACTGTCATGCTTTGTTTAATTTGAACTTTGGAAAATGATTTTATCCGAGAGTCTCTCTATTCCAGAAACTTAAACATCATTTTGTCAAAGACTTTGTCTTCTGTTCTGTAACTTAACAATAAGTCGATAAGTACTAAACTATTAACCATACCATCTAGGTTGTTTTCTTCAATTTTGTTTTGTCTTAACACATGGAGTACAGAGAGAGAAAATTCTAAAGTTTGCCATGTCAATTATATAAATAAGCAATCGTCCCATTCAAAAATTGCATTAAATCAATTTTGTACATACACTTTAGTCAATCAAGGTAGTTGCATGGAATTAAAAAGAAATACCTAGGATTTGTGTTAATGAAATATAAAGAACATCTGAGCTTAGGTAATTTGTCTGGTGGACACTGTTACTTCACTGGCACATCCAGATGGCTGGCTTCTCTAACCCTGTTACTTCGACTACTTCTTGATTTGTCCTACTTTGTACCACAATGACATATGTGCTCTTGAAACTTACTCTCTGAAATGTGCCCCCTAAAGTCCATCTCCCCCATTCACCTATTTCCATTTCAACATCTAGTTTGTTCCCTAAAGGCGATTTGAAACTTGGCCGTGATTAGTTGCTAAAACTAATACATGGTGGCAGCAAAAAGTCATTAGCTGGTAGAAATTTGGCTGGAGATCAGCAGTGTTGCTTATAATGCATACCTTGGTTATGACTTGGATTCTGTTAAGAATGAGAAAAGCCAAAAATCACCAACTGGAGAGGCTAGTCCCAAAATCAAAGGCAGGGAATTGTGATTGATGCTAAGTACCCTTCCCACTTTAACCCAGTACCTATTTAGAAAAGTCCATTGTTCAATCTCATATTGCCCAAGGCTACAGGTGGTAGGTCGAATTTAATAAGGAGCCCACTTCCAATCGTAACACTCTCTTTATAAAAAAAAAAAAAAAAAAAAAAAAAACAGTGCCAGGGAAAGAACTTCAGGCAGGAGGTCAGGAAACCTAGGATAAGTCCTGGGCATTTCAAGCTTCTTAACTTTTATTGAGTGCAGACCGTGTGAAGATATTCACATGCAGGAAAGCAGGCCATAATATGACACCATCTTTCACCTGAAGGAGCTTATAGCCTGTAACCAAAAATGGATGTAGCTTTTGTTAGCCCCTCAGTGCCTGTTTTCAACTTCAAAATGGAAATAATTGTATCTATCACAATATGTCCTATGTATTATGTATATTGTACATTCATTAGGCTCACAAATGCAGGAAAAGGATCTACTCTAGAGTGATCAGATCACACAACAATAAAATTCCCATTGATGTCAACATACGTTTTAGTCCATATTTTTTGGATCCTCAAACATTTCCATATGAAAATAACTAAAATAAATTGACCAATGATTGCCGCTTATTATATATTTTTTTATAAATAATTGCTTGGTAACTTACCTTTGTTTTATTAATTTTATTCTATAAAAACTTATTAGACACTTACATAATTTCTTGGTCATTTGTATTTGTTTATAATAATTTTATTTTCATAAAATATATTAGATACCTATGTTGCTGAAGTATAGTAAGGGGAACTGGTAGGATAATATGAAAAATGTAAGGAAGAATTCCTTACAAAGAAGCCAAGCTTACTTTAGAATACTTACAAGTAGTCATCCATATAGATTTTATAGGAAATAATGTTACAAAATGAGAATAAAATTTGAGGGAAATTGGAGAACAAGGGGGGGAAAATGAGACAAGTGAAGAGAAGAATTCATTAAAATGATAATTTCTCAGCTACTGCTTTTCTTTAATCCTTTCCCCCAAACATCTCTGGAAAGAGATAAATTTTGAACAATTGCTTCTATGGTGTGATTTGAAAAGGTTTTTTTTTTTTTTTTTTGAAACAGAGTCTCACTATGTCACCATCAGTAGAGTGCTGTGCTGTCACAGCTCACAGCAACCGTAACTCTTGGCCTTAAGCGATTCTCTTGCCTCCGCCACCCAAGCAGCTGGGACTACAGGCACCTGTCACAGCACCCAGCTATTTTTATTGTTGTTGTTGTAGTTGTCATTGTTGTTTAGCAAGCCCAGGCTGGGTTCAAACCCACAAGCTCTGGTGTATGTGGCCAGTGCCCTAACCATCAAGCTATGGGTGCCATTTAAAAGGTATTCTTAAAAAACAAAACAAACCAATAAATCAAAAATCTCTGTCATTGGTCTATCACAGAAACATTAATGTCTGTTTTTATTTCCAAACCCTTTGTTATTAATATACTTCAGAAACTTTATTAAAACACCTGTTATTTATTATCAAACACTGATATAATACATCTGTGTAAGATTAGACAAGCAACCTCTAAATAAGTTAGAGTATACTTTAAAATAACTAAGAGAGTAGGCTCAGCATCTAGGGTGCCAGCCACCTACACCAGAGCTGGCAGGTTCGAATCCAGCCTGGGCCTGCCAAACAACAATGACAACTAAAATCAAAAAATAGTTGGGCATTGTGGTGGACGCCTGTAGTCCCAGCTGCTTGGGAGGCTGAGGTAAGAGAATCGCTTAAGCCCAAGAGTTTGAGGTTGCTGTGAGCTGTGATGCCATGGCACTCTACCCACGGTGACAGCTTGAGACTTTGTCCCCACCCCCAAAATAAATAAATAGGAGAGTAGAATTGGAATGTTCCTAACACAAAGAAAGGATAAATTGTTGAGGTTATGGGTAACTCCAATTACCCTGATTTGATTAGTACATATTGTATGCCTATGTAAAAACCTTATACATGCCCTATGAAGTTATACCACTATTATGTACCCAGGATAGCTAAAAATTTAAAAAATAATTCAGAAACTCTAAAGGGAAGTGGGAAGCAAACAGATTTGACAGTGAAAAGGGATTTGGGAAGGTGGCACCTGAATGGGGAAATCTGGGTACGGTAACTCCAGAGGGGAGTTACCCCACCAGGAGCCTGAGGGAACGAAGCCTCTGTGCTGTACAAGGCCAAGAGCAAGACAAATGGGGAATAAGTGGGTAGGAAACCTGTCAAGATATTACTCCTTCGCAAAGCTGCTTCCATGTTCCCTTTGAGGAAAATAGCTCTGCTCTTCAAAAATCACCTACAAACGACTGTAAGGCTTTCTGTAGGATTCCATGGGAAAGTGATGTTCTCAGTTAGTGGTTTGATTTGCACTAATATCTACTCATTCATACTCATTTATTCCTTCTGCACATTTCACTGAGTGCCTAAGGGTAAGGGGGTTTTGCCTTTTGTCTGAATATAAAGCAGTAAGGTATAAAAAAGAAATGCCTGCTTCCATGGGGGCGATGGTCTAGTGAAGAGATAGACCAGGAACCACCCAAATTAAAGGGTAAATGATAAGAGTGAGCGATGGGCTCTCACCTGCTGGGGGAGCACCCAGGCGGAGCACCAGAGAAGGCAAAGACAGGCTTCCTGACAGCAGTTACCTGTAAGCTCTAAAAATGTGTAAAAGGCTAAGAGAGGCAGAGAACAAGAGTTGCCTGTTTGAATAAGAACAAAAACAGTTCATTCTGAGATAAACAGCGAGAGAAAGCACAGCACAGTTGGTGGAAGCAGCTCATTTTGGCTGGAGAGCCGGACTTAGGTGCAGGGCGTTCCGAGATGAACCCAGACTGGAAGAAGGATTCCAGAACATGAATTGCCTCATAAGCCAAGCTAAGGAAGGAGTCTGGACTTCAAAGAGCAGTGGGGAGCCAGCCAAGGATTTTAAGTAGGTGAGTAACAAAACGTTTTGGAAGATGATTCTGGCACTATGGAGAACTAGGGGCAGGGGATGGGGTCAGGCTGACAAAGAACAAGAACTCAACAAACATGGCTAGAATTAACATGAGCGAACAAATAAATGTTACAAACGTGACCGGTTTGCCTTGGGGAGGGTAAGTAGATGATGAAGCCAAATCAAGAAAAGCTACTTCTCTTAATACGAATTGAGGAAGAAAAATCAAAGAAAGGAGAAAATAGGGGAAAAGTAATTGGAGTTTAGGGTGTTAGACGTGTGCGTGTCACAAACAACAGGAAAGAAACCAACATATTCATAAGCTGAAAACAGAACTTCAGAATGACAATAAAGGAGAAAAGAGGGGGATATCCTTGGATAGAACAATAAAATCCCTTTCTCAGAGATTGGAAAGAAATAGTGTAAGATGGGTTAGTATTGGGGTGGGGGGCCTAGGTGATGAAAGTCCAATATGCCTGATTACTTTTTCACAGGGAAGTTAAAAACAAAATAACTGATTAAAAGGAGAAGGGTTGGAGTCTGATAGTTTGAGGAAAATGGTTAAATTTGCAGTGTCTGCTTAAGAAAAAACAAGCTGATTCATTAGAATGGGAGAGAGAATTGCCACTGAGAATTGTGGATGCAATGTAATGGAAAACGGCTATCTATTCTGGATCCTCCCAGGAAAAGATGGATGTTGAAAACGCTAAGCTTTCCGAGCCTATGCTTTGGAAAAATTCATAAAATATAGTCTTGGGTCAAAGCCAGGGCGTTCAGAATATTGGATAATCAGTTTGAACATGACAGTTCATGGAGATTAGCTTGAAGCCAGCAGATGAAGCAGGTAAGAGTAAGGCAAAAGGCCAACACAAATGGAAAGAGGCGGCAAAAGTTCAGAGCCCGAGTAGTGTGCGAGAGAGCAAGGCCTGTGGGCAATGCAGGCTTGTTCACGGGAACACATTTTGCAAACCCAGCTATTTGGCCACTGCATTCATTTTGCCTGTGGTTAGATGAGTTCCAGCGAGGTCCAGACAGGACGTTTATAAGGGCCTACATAAATACATGTATTCTCTAGCAAGCTCCACTGCCCTGGAGCGGGAACAATAAAATCAGATAGTTGGAATAATTCAGGGTTTGATAGTAGCTGGAAAAAAATTTTGGAAAATCAACTACCATCATAATCCAGATAAGATAGCAAATGTAACATTGGCAGAATTCTGCTAAGACACTGGAGAATTTATGGAAGAGATGAGTGGAAGAGGAGTAAAAAAGATGGTTAGATCTGATGAAAAGGCAATCCCATGTTTAAATGCCATTTTTCAAACCGATTTGAGCAATGGGTAACATGTGGCTCAAAGCTGAAGGTTCTGCTGTACATGAGTAGTTAAAATAACAAAGACGATGGAGAAAGAGAGACTGTGATAGTATTTTTCACGTTTTCTAGTTCACTGAAAAGTAAAGAATGTCAGGCTTTGAGAAAGATGAATTTTTGTGTATTTCAATGATTGAGTCCAAGAGAATGTCCAAGGCAGAAAATTAGTTTCACAAATAAAACAGAGGCATCTCCACTTAGGTCCTTGTACATGAACGATTGCCCTTTGCCACTAGCCCTGCGGGTACCACAAACTTGAGATAACAAATCGGAATGAGCTGGCATTTTCACAGTATTTTACTGCTCACAGCACATTTTGTCCTCTGCTATGTGAACTAACTCTCCAGGTGACCCAATCAGAGAGAAATAATGACCCAAACCCCATCCCCACTTTACTGGATCATAAACTAGTGCTAGTCAGGTACCTAAAACGGATGGCTGGCTCTAAAGTCCAGGCTTCTTCCCGGACGCCACACGTTGTGAATGACCAAGTTTCACAACTGCATATCAACCTTGGACAATCCCTGCAAAGAGGAACATCAGCTGTTAGAGTTAGTGGTGAGAGAGGTACTTGGGTTATAAAGCGATAATATTTAATAAAGTATGGAACTATATATTGCTATCGTGAGAAATGTTCTGTCTTCTGTCATTTCCCCAATTTGTGTAAGCCTAAATCCATATACTTGGCAGAATTCATAATGATTCCCTATATCTGCCACGAAGGCCCGATTGCTATCTATTTCTTGTGAGAGATGTCTTGCTGATTTTCTATTACATTATTTACAATATTGATCTTAAGTTATGACCCATGTGATCATGATCCAGCGCTATCATTATATAGAATTTGAAGTAGCGCAACTCCCTAAGGAAATTCCGGAAACCAGTTGGGTATACTTTGAATTATTTGTTTAGCTAATTATCAATGGCTCCAAAGTGGGCCACTGTAAAAGCTTTTTCAGTAAATTGCTTTCAAAGCCTCAGGCGGTTTGTCAGCGTTATGCTTCCCGAACACTCAGCACAAGGTTCCCTTTGTTTATCAGCCTGTGTGTTACATGTATCTTTGCGCTTGCCACTAATGGTCTGAAGGCAGCCCTCGCTTATTATCGGGCTACCCTGAGAACTTTAATGGTCTTCTAGTCCTCTCAGATGGGGTTTGAATTTGAGCATAAGCTCTTTACCATCATAATAAATACGCCCATCAGATCACTATGGATGAAGGAGTCCAACCTCCAAGTGCTTATTACCCAGTGTCTTTCTTACCACTTCCAGGTTCCAGACTGACAGTTACCACATCATATGGCTGCTGCTTCCCTTATTATCTTATTATCTTCTCTTAATATCCTTGGCAATTAAGATCATATCAGTGCGTCTGGAGGACGGGTGACCTGGATGAGACTTCCGAAGATGTTATCAGCCGCAGGCACTGAAGCTGTGATGAGAATCCCGACAAAAACACATTACTGATCAAGGGATACTATGTCTTTATTCCAAAGAGAAGATGGAATTGTTTCGACGTTTAATTTTCTTATTTTCACACATGTAAGGTGACATGCGCTGCGTCGGCCCATCTATGATGGAAATAGAATCCGTAGAATCCTCTTGCTTACGTCACTCCAAATTCCTGTGGGTCACAAGACCTACTTGGTGTGACTTTTGAAAGGTGGCAGCAAAGTGGCAGCCAAACCCTTTTGCACTGGGGAAGTCGACGCGGGACGGCAGTGATAGGGCATCTCCAGCGGGCTGTGTCTGAGGCTGGCGCTGCCGGGTAGGTGGAGCAGCTGGGGGCACAGCTGGGTCTTCTCCCCCAGCCTCCCCAAACCGCGGCCGGCCGGTGTGTGCAGCATCTGCTGCGGCCGGGAGTCTCACGCCTTCCACTCCAGCTGTGTCTCTTCCCTTAGCCCCACTCTTAGCCCACCTGTGTGATTAGCCCCATCACGAAGAGCACAAGTTTCACATCTAAGTCACCAACAGCACCGATGTTGAGGCTTAGAGGTGCTGAGAGACCCACGTGGGTTCTAGGTCAACCTTACGTGTCCTAATTTGTCCTATTCTGCCCTTGCTTCACCATCTGTCCTTCCCAATGGCCTGACCTGCTGACTTCAGGCCCAGCATCTAATGCAGGAAAAAAAAAAAAATGGAGCCCATTATCCTAAGTGATATATCCAAAGAAAAGAAAAACAAACACCACATGTACTCCCTGTTAACTCGGAGCTAACTGATCAGCACGTGCATAGCGAGGAGGAAAACTTAATGGAAACCAAGAGGAGCCGGGATGGGTGAAATCAGACCTGGGACCTTGCGCACTGTCTGGGTGACTGGCCATTCTTACAACCCAGACACAACCAGCACAAAAGCAATCTACATAACCAAAAGCATTTGGACCCCCGTTATAGTCTGAATTTTTACAAAGGGCTCATGTAAACTGTTTAAGGAACTCTTACAAATATATAAGTTCAAATCCCTATGATAAGTCCCTGGTTTTTTATCATTCCTAGTGGCTGTTTCTCTGATCCAAACTTCATTTGAAAAATTTGCATATCTTTACACTCAGGGGGATAATGCTTTAATAAAATATTCTTCAATAACCTATTGGATATACTCCATTAAAATTGGAAGGGGTAAAGAAGAAAATTCTACATTTAAAGGTTTCAGCGTATATCGTCTCAAAGATTTTCGTTTGTTTAAGTTTTTCATGAATAAGATGTAAATGATATAAAATTACTGAAAATTTAAGATTATCTACAATAGACCATTCTGAAAGCCAGATTCATGGAGAAATTAGTGATAAGAGAACAATGCTCTTAACTAGGACATGGATGAATTTCGTGATCCCAGTCATGGAAACAATTTTTTTCGGTTTTTTTTTTTAATGTGTTTTTTTTTTTTTTTTTTTTTTTTTTGAGACAGAGCCTCAAACTGTCGCTCTGGGTACAGTGCTGTGGCATCATAGCTCACAGCAACCTCCAACTCCTGGGCTCAAGCGCTTCTCCTGCCTCCCCCTCCCAAGAAGCTGGGACTATAGGCGCCCGCCATAACAGCCCAGCTATTTTTTTTTTGGTTGCAGCCATTGTTGTTTGGTGAGCCCGGGTTGGATTCGAACCCGACAGCTCAGGTGTATGTGGCTGGCGCCTTAGCCACTTGAGCCACAGGCGCCGAGCTGGAAACAATTTTTTAATGTTGACATCACAAAGAATTAGTTCTTCTCACATTTGGGAAAATAAGAAAACTTACTAAAGTTATTTTAAGACATGGAAACTACTGAAGACAGTAACCATAGGTAAGTGAAACTAGGAACTGAGCTAATTAAACTGCTTATGACCATGAATGTCTGCCCTCACTCTACCTCCCCACACAAGCGGTTGGTCTAATAGCACATAGTTAATTCTCTTCCACTCTTCCCTGCCTCACAGAGGAGAGAATGCAGTGGTACAAACACAGAGAAGCATGTTCACCATGGCCAGCAAACTCACAAGTTTAGAACTCAGAGCTGACGGTTTGTATATGTTCCACAATGCTCTAGGTTTTTTTATTCGGCCGCTCTGTTACTTACTGTAATGTGTTTTGTGTTGAAGCAATGGGCCATTTAATATCTGAGTCACACCTTGCTACTTCGCAACTGAGGTGTGCATGAGATGTGGTCACTGATATTGCAGAAGATGCAACAATGAGAAAGACTCAGCTGCTGCGGGCAATTTAGTAAAATGTGTGAGAAGGATGCTGGGCTGTACTGAGGCTTCAAAGGAGCAAACGGAATCTAAAGAAGGCAGTGGCAGGGCTGGGGATGGGGCTGTTTTGTGCTGCAAAAGAACTAACAGAGCAGAAGAGAAATGATTAATTAAAGTGAAGAGTCCTCAAAATAAAGAAACGGTTCTCTGGTAAGAACATTACTCCCTCTGGATTCCCCTGAACTAAGGCCCACAGGCATTCTTTAACAAAGTCCTTACTTGCGGGAAATGCTGTGGACAAATGAATTATATTGAGGAAAAATTGAGGGACTATTTCCTATTGGGTCCCATAAAGTCTATGCAAACCTATGTCAAATGAGCCTAATTTTTTGAAGACAGAGAAGGTTCTATGTAATTTCTGGGTTAAAAATTTAGATGAATGAACGTATTAACCCAGTGGCTATAATACAAAAGAGATTGCAAAGTGCAAAGACCTTTGTAAAATGATAAGATTATTTAAGTAGAAAGGTGAAGAAACACTTGTGAAGACATGGTTACTCCTATGAGTCTTGAAAGAGGAATGAGATTTCACAATGTAAAAAACAGAATTACAAATACTGGCATTAAAAGGAGAAAAACACTGAGGTAGGAAAACTGAGGGTCTGTTACAGGAATAAATAAAACGTATAACATGCACATATGTGGAGAATAAAAGAGAAAGTAGCACATCGTGAACTAGAGAGCCCTGATGCCACACTAATTTTTTTTATCTTATTTGATTAGAGTAAGGATCCCCAAAATATAACAAGGCAGTGTTAAAAGGGAACTATTAATTAAGAAAGTCTATCTGGTAATTGTATTTGGGTCACAAATTGAAGAATATAAAGACTTGTAGTGGCTACCAGTTCGGGCACAATATGACAGATCATAAATAATAAGGACTTTGAAGTTCACCTTAAGAATTAAGTACAATTATTTTGCTACAAAAATAGAGTAAAGAAGAATAAATGCAAGGAATAAATGCAATCTTATGTAGGTGTTCCTGTATTTTTCATGAAATAGAAATTAAAATACTTTAACTTTTTTTAAGAAAAGTGAACAAATGGTAAGGTCATAATCTAAGGAAAGTAGAAAAGGTCACTTATCTATAACAGTATTTTTCCATATCTTCCCAGTTTTAGTAACTCTCCCGTCCACTCTACTTAGTCCAAATTGGACTGTTGGGGCCAGATACGGTGGCTCATATCTGTAATCTTCTGTAGTATCTCAGAGGCCAAGGCAGGTGGATCCCGTGAACTCAGGAGTTGGAGACCAGCCTTAACAAGAACCAAGACCCTGTGTCTACTAAAAATAGAAAAACTAGCCAGGTGTTGTAGTGGACTTCAGTAGTCCCAGCTACTCAGAGGCTGAGGCAAAAGGATCGCTTGAGCCCAAGAGTTTGAGGTTACTGTGAGCTGTGCCACCACAGCACCCTGCTCAGGGTGACAGAGTGAAACTCTGTCTGAAAAAAAGTATCTATATATTGTTCTGTTGTAACTGCCCAACTATCATCTTAAACATGCTTGCTTAGCTGAGAACTGAGTACTGGACTCGAGGATAACCATTGAGAGTGTTCACCAGAATTTTTGGACCAGTGGCTGTAAAAGTCAATGTCTTTCTGTTAAGAAATTCATTGCTCTTATCTGTGAAGTTCATTGCTCTTATCTGGGTTTTAAGATGGAAACCTGGGTGCTACATCTTACTTATATGCACATTTTTTTTTTACATTGTGTTTCTTACACACTTCCTACCATATAGAACAAAGCAAATGTAATCTGAATAGAAAAACAAATGTCTTAAATAGGTTCCAAGAGAAAAATAAGAAACACAAGATGGAGGAAAATGGATTAACTTCTGTTTCCCGTTGTTACTGAAGACTGTTCCTGCTCTAACCCTTCCATTCAGTGCCACATCTCAGAGAATTTTTAATAAATTCGCTTTATTGCTTAAGCTGCTTCAAGTTGATTTTCTGGCACTTGAAATTGAAAGGTTTTAATTAATAAAAGCTATTTGCCTCTGTAGAGAGTTAGCAATAGCACTGACTAGGGAGAAATCGAAGCATTACCATACACCAAGATGACATGCAAATGAAATTACAGACCACAAATAATCAAAGTACTCTTCTGCTTGGTTGTGAGTTTCTAAAGGAGCATTCCGTCCACCCAGAGTTTAGGGTGAAGTGACTGTCTACAGGAATGACGTAACCCAGTAGCAATTGCTACCCTGACCAGTGGAATAGGAGGACAGTTTAACCTCAGATGTGTTTCCTTTCTTTCTCCTCTTCAGAATTCAAATTTAGACTCCATCATTCTTTTAGCAAAATTACATTAATATAACTGACCAAATCAAGATTATGGTAAATGAAGTGTTATAAAATCACAGGGCAAACTAAGTTTCCTGTTTGTTTGAACAGGAAACCAGTTGCCCAGGAGACCAAAGCAGGTGGCATATTTCAGGGACAAGATACAAAAAGAAATGGTCACATGGAAAAAATGAAAATTCTGCTTTTGATGTTGCAGAAATGCTAAAATTAGGCTAAACCAAAAATTGTGTACACATCATTGTAAGATAAATGGTAAACTGAACCTCATCGTTATAGAGTTTCCGTTTCTGTTTCCTGGTCGTGGAGTAAGATTTTGAAGCGGGAAATCATCACTGTTGGTGCCTCAACTCAATCCCCTTCACACTTCTCATTTCAATGCCTGCTTTCTGGATTCCCTCCTACCTACACCTGCACTTTGTTGTCTGTTTTCTCTGACTACGAAAGCCCCTATGTCCTAGAAATAATTACCACCTGCTGGGAACGTCCCTCATCCAGTGACTAAAGGGAGTTTACTGCATAAACATCCCAGCTCGGTTCTCCCCACACTGGGGATATATTTAAGGTACATCCAGATTTCCTCAGTGAGATAAAAATCTGGCTATTCTCAGTAGCAACCTGCTTGTTAATGAACTTGCTCTTGACTGCCTTTCCTTCTCTAGTTTACTTTCCCACTCCCTACTGCCATTTCTGCCATTTTCTGAATTTACCTCTCAAATAAATACCTCAAACTTGAATACTTGTCTCAGGGTTTGCTTCTGGGGACATTCCAACTGCCAAAAATATTTTGAGGATAGTCAGAAGAGTAGTGTGACATCACAATTCTGGGGCCTCTTTTCTGAGAGTTCAAACTTTGGAGAGTTTTATTTTAGTACCTGGGTGAAGAACAATGGCAATTCTTTAATTTTAGGTAGTACAGAGCTGCAGAAGAGCTTTGAGATGTAAATTACAGGTTTCATAAAATTGAACAGAATGTAAGACAAGCAAAAAGAAGGACAATATTTTACTAAGGGAGATGGTTTTAAATCTATAACTAAAATTCCCTGACAAATGAAGTGAGATTTTATTTTTTTCGCTGTTATTTTATTTTATTTAGTTTTTTAATTTCAAAAATATTTTTTGAATTTTTTGTGAGACTTCATTTAAATTAAAGGCTACTGTGTTATGGTAAAGCTAAAATATTGTACAAGACCTACAAAGAGTAAAATATCATATCTTTGAATTATATTAATTTGTACCAATTCAGGAATAGCTAAGCAAATGTTCTACAGCAGTAAAAGTTGGTATGATATTGTCACTATTGAATGGTTTAACACTATTGAGGTTAATCTTCCTCTTTTAATTTTACTATCTAATGCAGGTGTTGAAGTGTAGGTTCCCAGCTTACTTAGCCAAGCACCCAGCTACTGGGGCTTCTAAGTTATTCCCAGGAGTTTTGTCTAGGCCAGACCTCCAAAAAGAGTGAAGGGCAGAAGGAATAAATGTCAGGAAACTCTATGGAACAGTCTTGAGAGAGGAACTCATTTTTCTCACCTGCTATTCACTACAACATGACTGCACTTAATTACAAGTGAGGCTGAGGAAGATTCCCCACTGGGAACCTACGCTTGTGTTTCCCAGCCACACTTCTCTACATAATGCTCATTTTTAGCAAAAAGATAACTATCACTTTCACAACAAGTATTTTTTTTACTTTTGCAAAGAGAATATATACTAGACAAAGTAAAATATGAATAAATTGTAATTCAATGCTTAAGTAAATTAAATCATTTTCAAGAATTGGAGAACGATGTATGTATATATTAGCACTGTACACACTTATTAGGAAATCATTACCCAGTTATTAAAATTTATCTCCCTTGTAATCTCTGCTAAAGCATACTTAAGAATTTAATTTTTGATGTAAAAATATTTTAATCTTTTAAAAATAATCCATAATCATAACCTATCACTTATTTATTTATTTTGTTCTTTTCTAATGCCACTTAACTCAGATACATTATGCATAAAGAAATCTGAATAACTCTTACCTTCCTGCTGCCAGACATTTCTATATCTGCAAGGGGGGTATTAAGACCATTTCAAAAGTTCTTTTTTGTATGCATAATGTTGTGTCTATTTTGACTGGCCTGAGCAGACAAATGCAAGGAGGCAGGGATTATAACAATTTTGAAAATCAAAATTGAGATTCAAGATAGCACTAATGATACTGATAGGAGCTGGAGTAAACAAGTTTACAAAATCAAGATTTCTTTTATGAAGTTCATTGCTCTTATCCAGTCCAACAAAATGTCCTTTTAATCATTCATTTAGCAACAATTATTAGCGTTAATATAATATCTTCATTACAAGTACCCACATGCAGTGTGTTAGAAAACTAAATATAAAATATAAGAATATTTTTGAAAAGAAAGCCCAACATTTATACTTTCAACTACAGTAATTTAGAAAATAAAACAACTTTATAAAGTGAAATTATGTTGCCTGTATAAGTGATACTAGGAAATTATATTTTGCAGATGTTAAATACAAGAAAACAGGTGCAACACTGTATTCTCACCTGAGACTATGGTACTTATTCATGGCTATGTTGAGTGCTGGCTGTCAGGGCAGTGGCTGTTTCCATGACCACAGACATTGAATGAATACTTACAGATTACATGCAAGTACCTGCACTAAATGCTTTGTGGAATATCTCATATCATCATTATTCCCAATTTACAGATAAGGAAGCTGAGACTCAAAGAAGCTAAGCACCTTGCCCAATATCATACCTCTAGGAAGCAGGAGACCTGAGATAAAAACACAGATTGGCCTGACTGTGCATTCTGCACTTTTGATGGTTAGCCCGCATGACTTTCTCCAGGACGAAATGCAACACTTGAAGTTCACCGCCACAGGTTTCAAAACAAAGAGCCAACTGCATGACAATGAGCACAGACTAACTTGTATAATCATCGAAAACAGAAGATAAGAAAAGAAAGTTAGATACTTTCATAGTACCATAGTACTAATCCCATTTGATTTTTAACATGACGACTCTTTGAGATGGATAGAATTTTCCCTTTTATGTGAGAAAACTGTGACAAAGTGATGTGTCTGTCCCTATCACACAAGTCGGGGCAGAGCCACAACCCAGCCCAAGTCCTCTGTCTTTGTATCTCTGCTCGTCCCGCAGCTCCAGGGGTGCCTTTTAAAACACACGGTCTTCTCACTGAATATTTTTGATTTTGTTTCATAGTACATAAATTGATCTACCTTAACGCTAGCAGTACACTAAATAGGATTTTCCATGACCTTCTAAAACACAATAACCAATCAAATGTAGTGTTATTCTCTTAGCAAGCAATGAAGATGCTGGTCAAAACTGAAGTCTGTGCCTGCAGAGTGCTGGCTGT
Organism: Perodicticus potto; assembly: GCA_963574655.1. Taxonomy (NCBI): domain Eukaryota; kingdom Metazoa; phylum Chordata; class Mammalia; order Primates; family Lorisidae; genus Perodicticus; species Perodicticus potto. Next base: position 18,389 of record CAUYRH010125983.1, read on the forward strand.
GTTAAAATGATTTTTAAAGGACGGGGCAGTGTAGAGAGGGAGACGGAGGGCACATTCTACCCTGGAGCTTCATTTCTCCCAGTATGATTTGTCATAGAAATTGTCATCCTGTTTTAAAAGGAAAAGAAGAAAAACAGAATATGAAACTTTGAACAGGAAATAGACATAGCGATTGCAAAAAACGTAACAATGTCAGAGTTAGGTAGCCGGGACTCAAAGTTCTTTTGTGTACATGTGCTTCAAACAAAAGCTACACTCAGTGTTACAGTTTGGGACAGATGGCAGGGAGACCATACCTCCTAATAATGCAAAGCTCTGAGGAAAGAATTTGGCTCTTGCGTCGATTCCCCAATAGTGATATAAAAATATTTTAAAATATAATATTTAGAATGGGAGAAGAAATGGAAGAAAATCTGTAACTATAAGAAGAATTTTCAGAATATGTAGAGCCCCATGTGACAGAAAATGGTAGAAAAATGGAAAAGCTTCTTTAACTCATTGAGAAGAAGGCTTAAAAGCTGAACATAACTGTAAGCAAAGCAAAGGAACTCACAAGAGAACTACCAAGTAAAAACTCCAATAGATTCAATTTGTATAAAAATGATAAAAAAAAATCACAATTTAGGAAATAATATCTCACAAAACTATGAGCAAAATAGAAGAATAGTTTTAGAAACTTCTGTTGTTATTCTAATATTCTAATTTGTAATTAGACCTTTAAGAACAATTTTGTACAGAAGTATCATTTAAAAGGCAGAAAACCACATTTTTCTCAGCTACATCATTTAATGTGATAACCAATGTAGAAATAGTAAGGGAATCATACTGCCACAAAAGAGAAAAATCAGATAACATGAGTGATGCCTTAAGAGATTACATTTTTAAGATTGCTTATAACATTTGGTATCAATGAACAAACATAAAACATGAAAAAATGTATCACTGGTTATAGTTGCTTTGCTGTTTTTCCAGACAACTGGGCAACAGAAATGTCACTTGATCCATGCTTAAGTTCTTGAGAGAACCAGAAACATAATGGGCTTCAAAACACCTTAAATTGCTGGCATCATGAATGCTTCCTGCCTAATTCTGTTGGACAACAGAGACAAAGTAAGCCCTGTAATTACATCCCAGCCTGATCTACTCTTGCAGTCATGTAATTAATACTTCCTCTGTCAAGCAATGGAATAATTTAAAGAGCAGATATTTTTCAACGATGGACTGGAGAAAAAAAAAAAAAAGCCCTGAGAGAGGAATACATGTGAATTTAAGCTATGTGCAGACACTTCTGGGATTCCATTTGCTAAAAGAAACTGTAACTAGATTCTCAGAGCTTTCATTGTACCAAGAGATGAAAATGATACTTCCTTCCTGCTAAAGGCTATAGTAGAGGGTAGAAGAAAAGGCGACAGGAGCCTATATTTATTCCATGAGGGTTTATGAAAATGGTAAACATAATCTCAGTTCCTGGCTACCTGAGCCTCCGTCGTATGATGCCAACCACTTTCGCAGAGCTTCAGCCAGAAAGCGGTGGAGAAATCTGGCACCAAAGGTTAGACCTTAACTTACACAGTAGAAATAAAACACCGGACCTCAACAATTCTATGCTGACTTCCTAACTCCATTCAATATTCTCATGTCTATTTATAATGAAGCATTTACAGTAGTGAATATTGATCAGTAATCACAGATACATATAAAATTGTTTTGTAACAAGAAAGTAGAGAACAGAGTGAAAGTAAATATATAAACTAACGGTATAGATTTTATTACCAAGAAGTTCCATTTTTGACAAATGTTCTGATTATAAATATTTCAACATTATTTTTTCTTAAAGAATTTTCATACCTGCCCAGTAAACGTCCTATATTTTCAAAATCCCTCCCCATTCCCAACCAAATTCAAAACAAACTTTAAGTTAGTCTACTCCTTTTCAATTGTTCCAATCTAATGTATAGAGTACACAAAGAATAATTACAGGGCACACTGAGCCAGAGAGAGGCCATTCCCTCGTCCTTAAACCCTCCCTCTTCTTACTTTTCATAAAATTAACTACACTACCAGATTCTTGACAATGACACATTTAGAGAAAGAGTTATTCCTGATCACGCTTTTATTTCTCTACCACATTGCCCTGTTGGTATCCTATGCAATACCTAACAATCATGAATATTTTTCTTACTGACTTTTCTATGTTTGATATATGACACAAAATTGTGAAAATGAGCAAACAATGAAACCCCTAAGGCCTATCAAGTTTATCTTAATCTGCTCAGATGGCCGTAGCAAGAGACGGTAGACTAGGTAGCTGAAACAGCAGTTTTTCCTTATAGTTCTAATGGCTGGAGTAAAGGCCAACCAGTTGGGTTTCTGGAGAGTGCTCTCTACCTAGCTTGAATCCTCCCCAAGTCCTCTTACATCAGTTCTCTCTTTATTGCTTCTTATAAAACCATTCATACCATCCTGAGGATTCTATTCTCATTACCTAATTGACCCTAATTACCTCCCAAATACCATGATATTGGGTTCATTCAACATATGAATTTTGGGAAAACACAAACATTCAGTTGATAACAATAGTATTTCCAATTTGGATCCCCTCTACACAACAGAAACAGTAGCAAATAGCAAATTGCTGAGTTATGTGCTTGGATAACTTTATAACTTTCACAGAGGTGATCTATTTTATCATAGCAAAAGAATACTGTTCTCAATTACTAGTAACTAATATTTATATCCGGAAGAACTTGACTTAACTTGCTCATCTTCATGCTAGTTCTTTGATTGGTTCCATTTTATATTCATAAACTCAGTAGGTCTGCTCATAAATTATGGAAGCTCTGAATTGCAGTCTAAGAATTATGCCAACAAAAACACCAACATTTTAAGATAATATATATTTGTGCATAAATATTTAAACACAAAAAGCTAGATTTATATTCTACGAAATATAAAATAAAAATCTTAACAAAGAAACAGAATGATTGATAGAATACATCAAAACACACCACCCTTTAAACACAAAAATTCTAAGCTCACACATAAATAGTCCCCTGTTCTGCAGGGGAGCCTGCAGAAGAAGGAGTCCCTCTCCACTGGAGATCACTCCATTTTTCCATTAGAAAAGAAAAAAATGGAGTTTTTAGTATACTTTTGGCTTAGGAGTTATGAAATTTAATATATGTTCCAATTTGCAAAAACTAGAAACACAAAATAGGCCAATGGCCTAAATCCAAGTAGACTCAATTTTCCAGAATCAAAATCTGAAGCATAGAAATGGTAAGAAAACTCAAAAGTACTAAGAACGAGGGATTTTTAAATAGGACATTTAATTTATTGAACTCTCCATTTTTCACTTTTTCAATTATCATTCTCATATCAAAGGTTGAATCCACTTTAAAATAATCAAAAAAGACTTATTGAAAATGTGTAAGATTAACTAGTTATCTTGTCCACATGCACAATGTGCAAACCTTCATGGCCATGAGCCTCATTAGAGCAAAGTTAGGAGACCCATAAACATACTCATCAATCGCTACCTTATTTGTGCATTTAACACTGGACACAAGCTCTGTGGCAAACAATAAACTGTGTTCAAATACTAGTTAGAGTGGAAATATTAGGTTAAATATTTTTCCAAAGAGATCGTTTTGAGGACTCAGAAGTTAAGTTCTCTAACTTCAAGCAAAGGCCATCTTCTCAAGTATATAAGCAAATACTCTCCAGTTGGGGAAAGAAAAAGGTGAACGTTTCATTGATATTGCAGTGGAAGACCACAGTAAGCCCTCCAATTCCACAGAAGAAAGCTAGCAACACAGCCTGCCTTGTGCAAACCTCAGGGCCTCACAAGAGATGCCAACCCCACACAGAGATGAGTTTGGATTATAGAGCAGTAGCAGTGTGGTAAAGACTCTGTACAAATGCAATATATAAACCATTTTGTTCTGCATCGCCTACAGGAATAGGTCAAAACACAGGGCTACTTGAAATCTACTTGTGCAATCTCTTATAGCATTCGACATTTTCTCTTCTCTAGATTTCCATGGCACTGTTCTTTAGTTTACCATACTAGTTTTGGATTAATTTCCTTCCATCTCCTTTAAAATATTCTTACAGTTTGTTCTTTAAATACTGTGTTCCTGACCCCTAAGAATTTTATCATCTAGTCCAGATTACTCCTTAATGCCTCTTCTGAATTCCAGATCCAAAATTTAAATCTTTACTGAACAAATCCTTCTAGATACCCATCTGCACCTTCAGAACCTTCTAGCTCCCCTAGGTGTTCTGCTTTTTCAATAATATCAACAACCAGAAATGCTAACCCAAATCTGAGCTAGAGTTTGGCCTTCTTCCTTCTTTCCTTCATCTTTCAAAGGGAAGTCAGGTGATTATAACTCCTCCTTCATTCTCCAGCAGCCTTGGTACAAACATTCACTATTTTATTTCCATTTATTTATACAAATAACTTTTGCAATCAATTATTTGTCAGATATTTATTTGTTAATTAAATAATCAAAAGCCCTCAAAAAACCTTTGTGCTGGGAGAAATATATAGGCAAATGTAAAATAACATAATAGCCTTACTTTTAATTGGTTTCTCCCTCTCAAATTCTCCTTCATCTATTTTATCCTTATCATTGCCAGTTTTCTCACCATGACCCTCCCCAGTCTGCCAGAAAACTTTGCACGTTCTTTGCTACATGTTCTTGAAAGGGATATAAATTCATTTAAGGGAAAGGCATTTAAATTTCTGAGAAAACTAAGGGACAGATGAATTGCAGACTGAAGTCTCTTGGAGATTTAAGACCTAAACACAGAGGTCAGGGACGCTAATACTGAGCCTAAACTGGTGTAAGAAACTGAGAACTGAGGGTGTCAACAGAAGGAAGGCTCAATCAAAGCATAAGTGAGCAAACAAAGCAGCAAAGCAGAGCTCCAGAGGCAATTGGAGACCTGTAGCTTTGATAAATAAGTCAGTCAAAGAATCTAGAAAATAATTTTGAGCAGCTAGAATGGCATTATCAATGTGCAGCAGATAATAATGGAGTTCCCTTTGGAAGACTGGCCCTTTTGTCAGTATCTGTCTTCCCCCGTCTGATTTGCAATCCTCACAAAATATTCTGCATTGCCATTATCCTAAAAAATATCTTGAACTACAGAATTCCAAACAGCGGTTGATGGGCCTAATTCCAGTTTTTCTGGCTAGTCACTAAAGCCAAGAGAATAGTAATAACCTCCAAGAAGGCAAGCATAGATTATTTGTACTCTACCCTTAAACTCTTATGCTAAGTATCTGTACCTTACAGATGTCATTCAGTATTATACTGACATATTTTAACCACCTCTTCCATCAAGTTTAAATTGCAGCATGTCAAGGACTATGTCTTCATGTCAATACAACGAAGGCCCTAATAATAGTGTTAAAATGAGAGTAAGTTTGGAGTTGCATTATAAGAGCTATTTTGCAGATAATAGGGAATTGTATTTATACAGAGAAATAGGAAAACTCCCCCTCTAACCACTTGGCTATTCTATTAAGACATTCAAAATCACTAGGATTGTTTAGGTAAATAGAATAAGCAAACTCCATATTTAAATTTACTTTATCAACTCCTTTTTTAACTTATTAAAGAAAGTCTAACTATCAAAACCTAAGAACACTTTTAAAATCCCTCAATAGATTCAACAACTTTTTTCATTGGTTATTTGCTGTCTTTAAAAGTTATTCATAATAGATATTAAATAGTTTTACATGGATCTCTGAATTTGTGCATAGATCATATTTGCAAGTTCGCCTTTATTCAAATAGACTTCTCTTTAAGTTAAGGCCTATGAAACAAAGATATAATTTACATTCATTGGCAATATTGTGATGGCAATGCCAGGTGTTCATTGTGAACAAACTTGAAGATGACCTTTATCTGGAAGGATATTTGTACCTATACCCTGAAGCTAGAGGCAAACCAGGGAGCTCCAGATCCAATAATTCCAGTGACATCAGGACTATCCATCTCTCTTCTTTCCTCCACCTGTGGGTCAGCTTACTCTGTCTCTTTCTTTCTCTCTCTTCCTTTCCCTTTGTATCCACTCTTTCATTCTTTCACATTCTCTCCCATTCTTTCTCTATCTCAGGTTCTTTCATTTCCTCCCCTCACCCTCAGAGCCTACCGGGTTCCTCTGGCCCACAAGGAATATAATATTTTACATATTAAACTTTACCTGTAATACATATTACATATTACAAAACCTTACCTGCAATACATATTACATATTTCTGCAAGAAGAAGAAAAATACTATGGAAAGAATGCATTGACCAACTTAGGCCATTTGCTGATAATGAGACAAATTGGTCTAAAGCCAATCAATGTGGGTAAAATAACTGGTCCAGCAGAAAACTAATCAACTATTAAGTTACAAAATGGCATCTCTAGGGGAATGGAAGGGGGCAAAGTGCAGTGTCCCAAGGAAAAATGAGAGCTGCTGGGCAAGAAAACAAAAGTTCTATATTTCAGGAAGAAATTATCATGCACTTATGCACTTATCCAACTACTTTTTTTAAAAAGTAGATTTTTAAAGAATTAAATGTGACATCCATATATTCAATTTTTTATAAACTGGTGTTCAGTAACTTGAGCATAGAAGTCACAATGCAGCCTGAATAAAGTCCAGAATGCTTAACACACCTTCTGCCCCGTTTTATTTTCATTGTTATTTATTTAGCACTCCTAATGTAATAATAAAATGAACAATGGTATTTAACTTCTTTGGATGAAGAAAATTTTTGTCTAAATGTTTTTAAGAAGTAGTGGTTTTCTTCAAAGGAAATGAGATGTTCAAACTATTCAATTTAAAATAGTCTTTACAAGTGAAAATGATTTTTTCCACTTATCCATTCATTGTTTAGAACAGTACTTCAAAGAAGTGTCAATACAATAGCTATGTGTCTAACCTGGTTATAGTCTCACTTAGGAATAAATTTTGTAGTACAGTTATGTAAAAATTCCATCCAAATTCTGTAATATCTGTACTAATCATTTCACAAGAACTTTAATAAGATAATATTAATGAAACACAATTCTTAAATCCATATGAAGAACATTACATTTCTCTACCATGTGAACGTATATTTTAATATGATCATTATGATTCCAAAATACTCAAAAATTAAATAAACTAACATATCTTTTTAATCCCCAAAGATTAAAAATTAAATAAACTATCACCATAAAATTGTTACAAAACATTAAATACCGAGTTAAAATAATATTTCCTATTGTGTCCATAAAGCTCACTCTTAAGAAATTGTAGTATTTTCAGGATTTTTCTTTAATTTCCTGCAGAAAAAAGAGGAAACAATTTCATTTGACTTCATGGATCCCTGCATGGACTTTTTTGATAAAAATTTATAAAATTATTTTATTCTCTTTTAGGAGAAAACTCTATTCTCTTTCAATCTCTATCCCTAGCTTGCCTATCTAACAAGAAAGATGGAGATCGGAGTGAGACAGGAATTTTCTTGTGGACAGAAGTCATTTCAAGAGCTGATAGTTGATGATACCTGATGTAATACCCTGAGTCAAGAGCTCTTTGCAAACTGGCCACCACCCTTTCTTTAGGCTGTGGGCAGCTTTGCTTAACAGACTTGCAAACATTGGCAAGCAAAAAGCTCTTTCCAAAAACTAAAATATGGGTTAAAAGAATTTTAACCTCTCAATCTTCTTTATCAAACTTTACAAGGCATAGGGGGTAGGGGAAAACAAAGGAAATGTGCAAAAGAGAAGCTCACTGCCATGATCAAAGCTATGTCAGAGTGTGCCTTAGATATACTTGTGACAAGAGGCAGAAAAGATGATAAATAAACACTGAAACAGACAAACAAAGGAAATAGGAAAGGAAGACAAAGTGTGAAAAAGAAAAGTAGTGAAAACAAAAAGGGCATCCAACAGGGAAATACTCAAAAGAAAAGAGGAGGCAATGATGGGGGGGGGGGTCAAGGAAAACCTGTATTACTCGTAAGCCAGTACATGGAATACTTATCATTCATGCCATAGATTCCATGAGGAAAGAATTAGAGTAAATAGCATACAAGTTAACTTGCTACTGGTAAAACACAAAAAGCATTAGTTTTTTAAAAAATAAATCATATTATTCATCTCTTATGCTCTTTTTAAAACATTCTTCTATTTTTTTTAAATTGCTTTCAGTTTAGTTATTAGTATCCAGTGAAACGACTTTAGCTAAATCAACTTACAAAGTTTAGTCTATTACCTTGTCAGTTACAGTTTCTGTCATTGTCATGAACATAGGACTGTATAATAAAAAGACTAAAATGAGTGAAGATTAAAATGTGAACATGAATTATCATTTTCTTTTTTTCAAATAAAATCTTGACAAGTAACTGGCTGTCAAAACAGTGCGTTGAAACATGAAGAAAACTGTCAAATTAAAGCAAATTAGTATCACAAGTGGAGAAAAATAGTCTATGATGTGAATAATTCTAGGTAGAATACAAAGCAGTGGGGATAAGTTTCAATACAGCAGCCACTTAATTTTAACAGCAGAAAGAAAAGCAGGTTAGGAAATGGGTATGAGAATAAGGAGATTCCTTTGAAGGCTTCCAAAATAGCTCCTCCAAGAAATAGTGTTCAGTTCTTATATATGATAAAAACATGTGTCGACCATCCTCTATGGAACAAAACATTCATCCATAAAGATAAATTCATTTTACCAGGTGATTACATTTTAGTATTATCACAAAATACTATTTTCTACATCCATCTGTTCCAGTCCATTTGTCATATATGACTGTGGACTTGAACCTAAGAGAGTATTTTTTATTGGCAGATTATCTTAATTGTTAGCTCGAGTTTTCATTAGTTTTCAATTTTAAAATATTTCTCCCTATTGATACTATCTGTCTCGCCCTCTTTAATGTTAAAAGCGGTAATATTTAAGGCATGAACTAATTGTTAGGGAATAGAAAGAAATAGGTCAAATCATTTTTTAATTGTTTAATAATTCAATGTATGTGTTCTTGAGATTTCTAAATTGCTACAGTTAGAATACAAATATTATATGTTCATGGATCAGCAGAATAAACATTGTTAAAATGGCTATACTATCCAAAGCGATTAACAGATTCAATGCAATTTCCTTTAAAATGCCAACACCATTTTTTCGCAGATCTAGAAAAAATAATTAAATGTTTCATATAGAACTAAAAAAGATTCTGAATAGCCAAGGCAACCTTATGTAATAAGAAAAAAGTGGGAGGAATTCCTTTACCAGACCTTAAGCTATGCTATAGGGCAACAGTAACCAAAACAACATGGGCCCGGCACAAAAACAGAAACACAACCCTGTGACAGAGAACCCAGAGATAAAAGCATCTTTATATTCTCATCTGATTTTTGATAAAACAGATAATGACATAAACTAGGGAAAAGAATCCCTGTTCAATAAATGGTGCTGAAAACTGGATAGCCATATGTAAATGTCTAAAACAGGATCCACACCTCTTACCACTCACAAAAATTAACTCATCTTGGGTAAAAGACTAAATCTAAAGCAGAAAACCGTAACAATTCTAGAAGAAAATGTTAGAAGGACCCTTGTAGATATCAGCCTACAAAACGAATTCATGAAGGAGACACCAGAAACTGTCGCAGTAACAACAAAAGTAAATAAATCAATAAATAGGACCTGCTAAAATGTAAAAGCGTCTGCACAGCCAGGAATATAATCAAAAGAGCAAATAGAAAACCCACAGAAGGAGAAAAACAATTGCATGCTAGACATCTGATAAAAGACTAATGAACACAACCTACAAAGAGCTCAAGCAAATCCGCAAGAAAGAATCAAGCAACCATATTAAAAAAGAGGGCAGAAGATATGATCAGAGGCTTTCTAAAAGGAAGATACGCAAATGGCCAAAACTCATGAAAAAATGCTCATCATCTCTAATCATTAGGGAAATGCAAATCAAAACCACATTGAGAGATCACTTAACTCCAATGACAATAGCTCATATTAAAAAGTCCCAAAACAACAGATGCTGGAAAGAAAAGAACTCTTACTCACTGTTGGTAGAAGTGCAAAAATTGTATGGAGATTCCTCAAAGAACTTAAAGTAGACCCACTATTTGATGCAGAAATGCCACGTCTGGGTATATACACCCAAAGGAAAAAAAGGTCACTTTATAAAAAGGACACCTACACTCAAATGTGTATAGAAGCATAACTCACAATCACAAAGATGTGGAAACAACCCAAGTGCACAACAATACATTAATGGGTGAATAAAATGTGATATACGCATACTATAGAGTACTTTTTTGGCCATAAAGAAAAGTGGTGATCTAATATCTTTTGTGACAACCTGGATGGAACTGGAGACCATTCTTTTAAGTGAAATATCAAAAGAATGGAGAAACAAACACATGTACTCGAAATGTCAATGACAATCACAATGGAAAAGATGGGAGAAAGGTATAAGTTAATTCACACCTATTGGGTGTGCTGCACCCTGGGTGAGGGACATACTTATAACCTTGACTCAATTTGTGCATAAAGGAAAGTATATGAACAAGTATGTGTACCCCCCAATATTCCAAAATAAAAAACAATACAAATATTATAGGAATAATTACATAATAGGCCCCATTTACAGGAGCCCCATTTAATCAGTGGGCATGACAGTCAATATGTACAGTACGGAGACGATTGGTGATGAATCATGGTGAATCTGAGCTGTGGAACCTGAAAGTTCCTTGGTAAGCTCAAGTGCCTAAAATAAACTTCCAAAAAGTATTGATTTCTTTCATTCAAAGTGTCAATGTGAGTAATGTCAAATTCCTGCAGATGATAGATGATACAATTTAAATGAATGGATATATAATCATAAACAAAAATAAGATAAGAAACCCTTCGTAGATCAGAAAGCACATAGAATCCCTGAGAAGTAGAATGATGATGGGAACAAAAGGACGAAGGTGAATGTGACACAGGAAATACAGGGAGAAGAGAACCTTGAAGACAGAGGGTTCCATCATGACCCTACAGGCCTGGGATGGTGGCTTCGGTGGGGGGTAGCACTGTAGGGGCAACAGAGAAGTCCAGCCTCCTGCAGCTGCCTCCTTTCCAGGGAGCAAGGTAGAAGATGGAAAATGGGTAGGGGAATTGGTGTTACAGAGACAGCACTTCTATTCCTAACTGTCCACCCCTGGAGACAACCGTAAATACCCAGAACAAGAAAAACAGCCTCTAATGAAACATACGTGTCTGCTTAGAATTTCTTGAAGACACGGTAGTGTACAGTGTAAACCTTAGCAAAAGCTCTCAACACTTCTGCCAGGCAGGTACTGCAAATGGATGTAGCAGGAATTGTAGCAAAGAATCTTAGATGCAAACATTCACATCACCAAAGAAACAAAGTAATACAATGAAAGTGACATAAACTCAACTAACAAAATAATTTACATGTGAGGGAAAAGGACTGATTAAAACAATCAGAACAAGACTTTAAAATGAATATAATACCCCTAGAACAATAAGGGAAACAATTTTACTTATAAAACAAAAATAGACTGTTATAAAAATTTTAAAAGAAAGGAATCAATCAACCTTTCTTCCCAAAGGGAACAAATCCAAGCACTGCCTCCAAATCAGCTCATAATTAATTCTCTTAAATTTACCTGTTAGTTTTACGCCAGGAAGTTTCCGAAGTTTTATGGGCTGACAGTCCCCCCATTCATTCATTCTTTCTTTCTTTTTTTCCTTCCTTTCCACCTTTCTTTCTTCTCTCTCTTTCTCTTCCTCCCTCCCTTCCTCTTTCCTTCTTTCTCTTTCTTTTCTTTTGCTCAGCAATCACCCTCCACAAAATGGAATAGAGTCACAAAAACAGACAACAAAATTTCCCACTGTCACCCCAATAATGTCATAGTCTTATATACCTAGGATACTACCTACTTTTTTATTGCCAGCAATGAAATCCTTGACAATTATCCTATGTATACTATTATGCCATACTATTAGATTAGTCATTGTAAAAGTCCACGTCATACTAAGTCTTGATTGCCCATCCTAGGCTGAATTTTTATTTCATTTTTATAGATCTGAGACATAAAACTCTTTTTCAATAACTATTTCCTGAGAAACAGCCTTGCCTATTCCCTAGCCAAAGCATTTCCTCTAATACGAAGAAATGCTATAGGCAATGCAATCCAGCTAGCAATTCCACCTTTCATAGGAGTCAACATTCTGAATGTATTTGTTACATTAAGAAAGGAAATAGAGACTATCAATCAGACTTTCAGATCCTGTTTTAATCAGAAACCATTCAGGAAACAGTCTGAAAAGCCAGAACTTTCAATGCCCCTGTTCAAGGAGGTTTTTTCTGATTTGCAGCCCACAGAGAAAGAGCAAATACTGGTGATGCTTTCTATTTAATTTGGTATAAGTTCATAAAACAAATTGCCCAGATAATTGGACATGTCTTCAATTCTACACTACATTTTCCATAGATGTAAACCAGATTTATAACTTAGAAGTGCGGCAATAAAAGAGCACAGTTTGTAATAGGCTTGTGCCAAGTCTTATGTCAAAGTGAAATAAAAAATGAGACAGACCACTTTGAGTAATCAAATCTGTCAGCTCAGTTAACTCCTTTTAAAGTACTGATGAGAAACTCTAAGGTCTGCAGAACACAACAAAAAAAAAAGTTTAAATTATTTCTACTGGTACAAATATGCGTAAGCAAGAAATAGCTATTTTAAATAGATTCCCTAAACTTACCTTCCTAATGCCTACAAATGATTTTTTTCCTTATAGTTTTTTCCTATTATTTCTTTTTTCCCCTTTGGAGAATTGAAAACCCACTCACACATGGAAACTACTATCTCGAGGCTAGATTCCCATTTTCCTCTGAGGAGTTTTTCCACCCCTGCTGAAGTCAGAGTTGGCAATTGTGCCTTTCTACACTGGACCGTCTGGTCACCATTTGTCTGGCCCCTGGTCCAAAAAGGAAGAAAGTAAAAAAACAGAGATCAACAATATTATGTTGGGAAATACAAGGTGGTTTTTAGGCACATCTGTTAGTCTTGCAATAACTAAATAAATCCACTTATTGTAAGCAAAGCTTAAACCTAGAGGCATCCACTAATTGAATTCTTCCTCTTTGTGGTTAAGAAAAGGGAAGAACATTAATGGTAATAAAATGAGGAAAGCAGAATTTCCATCTGCAAAGACTTTCCTAAATCTATATACTTCTTCAGGCTATGTGCCAAAGGCAACATTGCAGAGAACGTAAGCTTACATAATGCCCCATTCCAGGAATGAGGAAAGTAGATGTATGAACATGTGGAGATAAATTGATATTAGTAACACATTTCCAGGATTTCCAGAAAAGGAAGGATTATGTACTTTAGAGAAATAAACTATTTTCCCCAAAATCTCTCTTTGGATTTGTGTTTAAGAAAATTATTTCACCATCCATTGCTAACGTACCCAGTATACTCAAAACAAATTCATCACCTTCCCTCTGCTTCTTTTCCTCCTCTTATTTTAGTAACAGAAACAACATCCATCATTTAGCGAAACTAGAAACCAGTTTATTTCTCTTGATTCCGTTCTCTTCTGCCTCTGAATTTAATTAATGATAAAGACTTGATAGCTCTAACTACTAAATATTTCTCCAAGATATTATTCTCTCTCTTGTATTATAATTGCTGCTTACTTTTTTTTTTCTTTTTCTTTTCTTTTTTTTTTTGCAGTTTCTGGCTGGGGCTGGGTTTGATCTCACCACCTCCAGTATATGGGGCCAGTGCCCCACTCCTATGAGCCACAAGCACTGCCCTACTTTTCTTGCTATCTAAATGCTCAACCCTTTCTAGTTCACTCTTCAAAATTCTACCAGAACTTTCTTTTTTTTTTTTTTTGCAAGCTGGCAGTTTTTTATTGTTTTATTTTGGTTTTTGGTTTTTTTTTTTTATAAACAAGTGAACAGTTTATTAAGAATTAAACAAAGGTATGATGTGATATACAGTACAAGCAAGACACTCAAGATAAGTATAATAGTACTACTCACACAAAAACTTAAATTTCACCTCAGAAAATATCACAAGACAAAAGAGAAAGCAATTTCACTGTTATAAGATAAGATATTTCATGCAAAGTATTAACTCTGCCCCCTCAAAGCCCAACCTCCCAACAAACAAAAAGCTATCTGGGAATACTGCTATACTAACATATTAATGAAATTCGTTAATAAAATACAGAAAGAGAAAAATAGAGAGAGAAAGAAAGATATCCAAATGAATTTTATTTTGGTGAATAATGTACTAGACGATGCTCAATGTTAGAAACTGTTGCTACAAGTTTCCCTGAAATTAAAATATACACTTATTTTTTCAAAACACTTTTATTTTAACTTAATTTTAGCATGTCTTCACATGGAATATCTTTTAAAGTTGATTTTTATTCAGATTAAGTTCAATTTATTTGATAAACAGAAAAAAATGCTGAGTACACAGAGTATTTTGGATACTTATAAAGGTAAGGTATTATTAGAATGCTATGTTCCCATTTCCTCTGCATATGAGAATCCTAATACTATGTGGGGAATCACGTTATGAGCAGGTCTTTCTCTCCATTTCTTCATTTTGTTAATACCTTCTCCCTCCAATTTCCAAAATGTTTATCCATATAAAATACAAAATTATTATGATTCATTGCAAAATGCAGTAGACAAGCAACTTTCTCATTAACATGATCACCTAAGTAGTTGGGATTGGAAAATGGAAGAGCAGAAGAAGAACAATTAAAATAGTAACTGTAACAACAAAACCACTCTGTTCCATGTGAAGTTGTTTCACATACATGACTATTATTCAACATTCCTCACACCTCCCTCAGATGTGTACTATTTTATTTATATCTATCTCTATATATTTGTACACACACACATGTATATACACACATACATACACACACACATATATGTGTGTGTCTGTTTTTCAGGGTTAATAATTCTTTATTAGAATTCAGTTTCCTGGCTCGGCGCCTGTGGCTCAACAGGCTAAGGCGCCAGCCACGTACACCTGAGCTGGTGGGTTCCAATCCAGCCTGGGCCCGCCAAACACTGACGGCTGCAACCAAAAAATGGCCGGGCATTGTGGCGGTCTCCTGTAGTCCCAGCTACTTGGGAGACAGAGGTAAGAGACTTGCTTTAGCCCAGGAATTGGGGTTTGCTGTGAGCTGTGATGTCACAGCACCATTTCCAGGGTGACAGCTTGAGGCTCTGTCTCAAAAAAAGAAAAGAATTCAGTTTCCTTCAGGTTCCAAACAAGGTAGAAAGCAGCAGCAGGAGGAGTCCAGGTAGGGGGATGACAAGGGAATATACATATGTATGTGTGTGTATGTATGTGTGTGTGTTATACATGCGTGTATGTATGTGTGTGTATATATGTGTGTGTGTGTGTGTTTCAGGGTTAATAATTCTTTATTAGATGACAAGGGAACAGCAGGTTGGCCAGCTGGGCCACTGCCAGAAACCAAGCAGGAGCCCTGAGGTGGAAAGGGACTATTATATATTTTGTAGATAAGGTTAGGCAATTAACCCAAGGCACAGTTTCTCTAGATTGATGCAGCTTTTTCTTTATATCTAACTACTTTCTTTTCTCAATATTCTGTAAAAGATTACATCTATATAGCCATCCAGATATTGTCCTTCAAAGCAAGTGATTAATAGAATTACCAAATAAATTCTCCCCTAAAAGGTCAAAGTATACAGACAACTCTCAAAAGTTTCTGAGCCTGCCTGATTACTCCAGGCTAGACAAAGTAGAGTGTAAGAAGTTACATGAGGAGCTCCACCACTTCATCAATTGTGAAATCAAATCCTCACACAGCCAGCCTACTAATTGTTTTTAGCTTCAACTATTCCCCCAAGCTGCCCTCTAGGGCTCTTGATGGCCCTCACCTTTGGGTCTCTCCTGGGGATTCTGAAACTGAATGAAATTAGAAATGCTCTGGAAGAGGAGCTCTGAAATATTATTATGCCCTGCTGCAACCTACATTTCTGTCTCTTTGGCCAGACTGTTCAGACAACTTCAAGTAGTGCCCAGATGTTTTGAGACATTTGATTAGCAGGAGTTCTTCCTCTGAAAGTGTGAGGGATTTATTTTGAGATGTGTGCTGTTACTCTGACTGCTGCTAGGAAGCTGTGGGTTTTCTTTCCTTTTTGCCATAGGAGTACTTTATAATTTCAGTAAGATTCTCTCTGCATGAAATAATGTACTTTAATGTAGATTTCCTGCAGCAATCCTCAAATACTTCTCTGTGGGATTTTACGTTTCAACCAATTCAATGTACTCATATCACTTTAAAATTCATTTTTACATACGTTTTTATAATGTTCATCCTGACTAGTAATTTCAGCCTTACCAGAGATATTTTTTGTGATGTTCTCTCTAAATCTTAAAGCCCTAATACTCTGCACCATAAAGCAAAAAGTGCTATTTTTCTTGGACCCTTATTATAATATGGAATGACAAGTATTAGATCATAAAATATTAAACAAAATGGATATTTTTCCTCAATGTTAAAACGATTAGATTGGCTTAAAAATAGAACAGACTCCTTTCTTCTAACTTATATTACAGTCTGACTGGAGGTAGGATAATATTCTTATTTGGCTACAGCCTATATATATATATATATATATATATATATATATATAATATATATATATAATATATAATATATAATATATATATATATTTTCTGACCCCTGGACTGGTTCTTTTGGTTAAAGCTTTTTAATTCCATTTCCAATTTCTATAAACTTTATTGGCATGGCAAGGAATGCAAGCATGGCTAGAATCCATAAATTATGTTTGTGACTTTAGGGCAATAGGTTTCACGGAGGTAATAGGATTTTTTCTTGAATCTTCGTTTTCCAATAAGTAAGGGAAATGGAAGAGAATATTTTAGTCCTAGAAAGACAGAAAAAGAAGAGGGGAAGAAAAATAGACGTCTCAGTGGATCTGCTGTCTGAGAAGAGCCTTGAGGAGGAAGCAAGCATTGTCTTTAAAGAAATAAAAGAAATACTGATTCAATATTTCATTTCAAAATAAAATTTGTATTCAGGGGAACATCCAGGTTCTGTGGGACCTGAAGTTTATATAATTTTGTAGATCCTTTTTTTAAGAAAAAGAAATTAGAGTTATAAACTCAAAATTAGATTCAAACTCAATATCAAAAAGGATAAAAGAAATCACAATGTAAATAGTTGACAAATAAAAAGAACATTACAAAAATTCAAGAATAATATAATAATTAACTAATTGCCTCATGTACCTTTGTGATATTTTTCTGCAGCATTTTTGGTTGCCTACTTTTGAACATTGTCTTGTATGACAACATTTGTATTTAGTGTACCTGGAAGGGAAAGATAATGCAGGCTGGTCTTCTAGCCTGGTTAATCAAACTATGTTTTAAATTAATGGTAGTTTAGAAATCTTTCTTCAGCTTTACAATTCACATCTGGCAATGTCATGCCAAGGACCCCTGTACATATTGGGATGCATAAAACATGTAACTTTAAAAGCAGACATGCCTGATGTTCCTAGTACGGCTATAAGTTTGTACCCTATAATCACAGGAATTCTATCAGTTCCAATTTGCATAATTCTCATTTTCAAAAAGGATAAACAAATTGTGGTGCATTTATAATTATACATGTTGCATTATGTTCCTGACAGAAGAGGACTTCTGTTTTGAATAGTCATCTTACTCCTACATGTTTGATGTTTGGAAAAATAATCGCAGACTATCTTCTGGCTCATTTTGAATCACTCCGTTCCACCACCTATTACCTGTCTAGTGCTAATTACCATAGAGCAAGTTCATATAGTGATACAATCTCTGGCTCTATATCTTCAGATCAGGACACTGGGCAAGTCAGCACAGAATATTCCTGGAAGCCATTTCTATGCTCAGACAACCAGGAATAACTTAACTGTACATAAAACTGTTTCACAAACCACTAAAATTCTTTTCACTAAACCAGGATTTCTCAACCTCAACACTACTAGCATTTGGAACCAGAGGAATCTTTGTTGGGGATGGGGGAATTCTATGAATTCTGGTATGTTTGGAAATCTCTCTATACTCTTCCTATTAAATGGCAATATCACCACCAATCCTTCTCCCAGTTGTGACACCCCAAAATATCTCTAGACATTGTCAAATGTCTCCTTGGGGAGAAATCACCCTTAGTTGAGAATTACTATACTATATACATCTAATTGTATTCCCAACTCATCTTATTAATACCCCCAAAGCCCACCACTATTCTAAAACCAAATTATGGCACAGGACAAGTTAAAGAGGAAAGAGACACAGTCTTAACCAATTGCAGTTATAATATCTTTACTTTCAAATCTTATAAAAAGCTTATGATCATACAAAGGCATTGTTAGGTTTCTCTCAGGGCTTAAAAGGGGTCCATGAAATAGGCCTATAAGACTAAACTCCATTAATGTGATTTGATGATAAATCAATTTCTGTTTGTACTAGAAACTATAAAGAAAATAATGACTTGTGGTATTTTTATGTTACCTCATTCAAGTGTTCCCTGAACTTTGATGAAATGTTCCTAGTTGGCAGTGGTTATTTAAATTGTACTAAATAGGAGAGAACCCAGCACCGAGAATGATTCCTGGATTTCCCCTTTGTCACTAGAGTGATGTGGCTGAAGGTATACAGTAGGAAGCATATACATAGTGCCCAAAAGCCAAGACCAGCTCGTTTCCCCCCTGGCTTTTTGTATTCATTAAGTTTTGCTACCTGGGAAGTTATTCATCTCAAGTTTCCTGGTCCAAACAATTCCATCTTCCCCTTTATGAGACAACTAAAAATTACAGTCATGACTTTGTCATATTTCTTTTTTTTTTATTTTTTATTAAATTATAGCTATCTATGTACATTAGTGCAATCAAGGGGTACAATGTGCTGGTTTCATACACAATCTGAAATGTTTTCATCTAACTGTTTAACATAGCCTTCATGGCATTTTCTTTTTTTTTTTTTTTTCCCAGTGGTAAGACAAAATTTATTTAAAAGAATACAGAATACACTAATGCTCCTGGTAGAGAGAGAGAACTCAAGTGGGGAGAGAAAAGCTCTCTCCGTTTCTCTCCCGGTCTTTCCCCGTCCCCCCTTTAGGCTTTTAGTCTAGGGGTATATATAGGTGTATGGGTACCTTGGCCAGGAAACGAATGAACACAGTCCCTTCCGCTGGGGGCAAGGTGAATGAATGTATCAATGAATGGACACAGTCCATTCATGGAATTGAGGCCTAGGAAATTCACATGAAATTGACCTAGGCATAGGAA